>OVBJ01000055.1:0-131622 GCA_900406535.1 Noccaea bulbosa
TAAATAATTTCTTTTTATGTTGATAGAACTATTTAGTATTAAAAAATTACTATGTACATAAGGGAGGTGATACTAACAAGAAAAGCCAATATGAAAAGAAAGCCAAAGACACAAACAAAAAGTAATCTAAAATCATTTTACGTGATCTTATTTGTAACAACAAATAATTTCTTCATCTGTTTTTGAATTATTTACACTTTTTTTCATTTGTGGATATTTTATGTAGGTTTTTTTTTTTGTCAACGGATATTTTATGTAGTTATTCATTTGTTTTTTAACTTACTCTATATAGTAAAACTATCAACCAAATCAGAAAATATGAATCTTTTGATTTTAAAAACTTAAAAAATACAAAAACAAGATTTAAGTCACTCATAAGTCAACTTTTTAAAAAGTCAACATGTAAATATACTAAAATTATATCTCCAACAGTTTATTTTTCTGTTTACATTAGTGACAGATGATTATTTTAAAAAATTTGTCATANTACGCACGGAGGACATACTAGTCTTATATAATATCAAGGACCTATTCGATGTGAATGTGACACTTGACAAAATTATTAAACATCGGAATTATTATGTGGTTTTAGATTATGAAATGTGTAAGGCTAAAGTTTTAAACAACATTATAATATTAATAAGTTAAATAAATAAAATGAAAAAATTTCAAAAAAAATAGTAAACCAGTAGCATTATTGTTCAGACATATACAATTTTGTCGGTTTAACATATATGTAGACATGTAGTATGCTACATTGATATTGAAGGCAATGGCAATGGCAATGGCAAATGTATCTGTTTGGGGATCTGTCTACCAGAGAATGAATTCTCATGCGAGAGTTAGAAAGAAAATTGGGAATAGTGGTGTGATGTTTTCTTAGAATTATCAGATGCCGGGGCAAGAGCAGGGATGGTAGATTTGTGATACATAAAAACTGTCTAAGAAACCAAAAAAATTGAATCATAGTAGGTCATGTCACATGGTTCCCTCTCTGAGAACAGCATAAGAAAAAACAAGCAACAAAGCAAAGGCTTAACGAAACAGGCCAGTCCAACTGCCATCAAATGTATACAAAAGGCTAAAAGTTGAGATGGGACATTCAAATAAGCGACTGAAGAAATACAATAAACCGCTGGAGCAAAGACTTTGTTCATCTGCCAAATACATCCTCAGATGCTACTCCTCCGGCAAGCACCCTACCCTGCCTTACGAAATAGCTTCCTCAATGGCCGTATTTCAAAATGCAACAAACCTCAGCATCGCAGCTCTTTACTACCTAACAACAAAGATGCCAATCTTAGTTTCTCTCACCTGTTAATCCCTGACCGCTGTTTCTTCCAACACTACCCCTTTGCTGTTGGTACACCTTTTGTCCACCGTGCCTTTGCTGACCCTGTCCCTTCTCCCTGTATCTGGGACCATCTGTCTGAAAACTACTATCTTTCACTTGTTCTCGATTCTCTTCTCCGTCATGAGCATGTGACCCAACAGGCTTGTATTCGTAATGCAGATTTGGCTTCTGTCTATCTCTGTTGGAAGGTGCCCTCTGATGGTGGTGGTCTTGCATCGATGAACCACCCCAGCCTCCTTGTGACTCCTGCCCTCTTCCAAACCTTCGACCCTGGCCTGAGTTCTTTTGGAACATACTATTCGGATTTTGCTCCACCTGGACCTCCTTACTGGTGGATCGGTTTTGAGACTCGGCTGGTGCATCAGCTGTCGGTTTCTGTTCTGAAGTAAACCCTTGATGTTCGTATCCAGCAACATCCCTTTTCTGAGATCCATAATTTTTGTTCCTCGTATATTCACGACCACCATACTTACCTGTCCTATTAATACTAGGCGCATCAGCGGTGTGCGACACATGATCCCCAGGGCCACGACTTTCTTTTGAAGCAACAGGCAGATCTGGTTGACCTAACCCATGGCCAGGGTGCTGCATATGAGCCTTGCTAAAATCCTTCTTATTTGCTTTTTTAGGGTCACCATAGTTACTTCCTCCATCCTTGTTGTTTCTGGACGCATGCTGCTTACCCTGGATGCTCATTCCCTGATCTTTCCCAGCAGCAACAGCTTGAGGAGCACTTGCTTTCATTTCTTCAGCAGCAGAGTAATGCGGTTCAGGAGTCATATACCAGCCATCTTTCCATCCATCATCCTTACAAGTGGTTTGATTCTTGGCAGAGCCTACATCAATTTGTTCGGTTTGATCACTTGTGTGATAGTTCATTGTTCCTCCTCGGATGGGCTGATTTGAGGTTACAAATTGTCCATCCTCCAACGGTTTAGTAGATGATGCAGAACCTCGCGGGTGCCATGTAACATGCTCTCTACCGTGCTTGCCCTGCCTACCATTCCCATGTCTTGACTTTGAAGGAGACCCAGATTTCCCCGCAGTTGAACCAGAAGGTTGGAGAATTCCTGCACCTTCACCTCCACAGTTTTCTTTCTGCAAAATATTATCTGTCTTTCCTGGAGCCGCAGTTATTAGATTTTTACTGATGATTTGCTCAGCCATTTCCTTTACTATTGGCTTTGCTACATATCTTTCAATCTCCACTCTTTTGCTTTTAGAACTAGTCTGCCCTTGATGCCGACTCTTGGAAGAGGTGCCAAATTCAGGAATAGTATTCTCACTCCCTACACCTGTGGAGATATCACCTTTATGCTGTGGATGTACCGGAGCCCAAACAACAGCAGTGCTACCAGGAAATTTTTCTGCAGGCTTATTTACCACTGCGTTTCTTTGAGTCCTACGCAGATGTTGAGGTTTCCAGTTGTTTTTTTCTCTGCTTTGCGATTCTTCATTAGTGAAGGAACTGATTTGTTCAGACGAATTACCAGACATTTTGATATCCAAGCTTGGAACTGAAACCGGCCCCAACTTTATTTCTGATGCTCTTGCCTTACCAGTCTCAATCGACTCATCTACTGATCTTGTTTCTTTTCCAACGGGAACTCCTGTCGTGTTCATTGTTGTCGTCTCCTCAACCTTGTGCTTTTTCTTACCATTCCTGTTATTTTTTCTTTTGGCGAAAGTTGACTCAGTTGAAACGCTTGACGTAACTGGCATGTCTGAGTTATGACTTAAAACACCTTCATTAACAAGCCCAGAAGATGGAACAACATCGACCACCTCTGTAGATGCAACAGAGAAAGAGTTTCCTGCCATTTTTTTCTCAACATTTTGCTTCTGCTTATAACCCAAACGCTGTTTTGAGGCAGCGCCATCACGATCACGTGGAAGATTACCCTGTTGACTAGGGTCCACATTATTTGCATATTCTGTTGAAGTGATCGCGTCTTGCATTGAGATTTTCCCTGATTCTCTAGTAGGTTCTACGGACTTTGCAGCTGCAACAGTGGTCTTCATCTCTTGGTCATCTGACTTTGATGCCATAAGTGCAGGTGAAGGAGACCGAGAATCTTCTGGCATGTCAGGGATGGAAGCATTAGATGCAGCTTCCAAGTTCTTAACTGAACCCTTCTCAGCTACTTGGGAACGTCTATTCAACTCCTCTAGTTTTGCAAGAGCCTTAGCACGCTGTTCTCTTGCTCTTTCTTCCTCCTCTTTCTGCCTCTGTTGAGCACGCTGCCTGGCTAACTCTCTCATCGTAGTACGCTTTAAGAGAACATGCCAAATACTCAGTCAACCCAAAAAAGTATGACTAAAAAAAAGAGAAACACATACAACAATAAACGCAAAAATAACAATATACGAACTAGTTTATACCTGGTTGTCGTTTGGGTCTGCAGATATTCCAGACCCAAGCTTCCCGATGGATTCAGTATCCAAAGAGTCACCTACATTAGCCTCAGCAAAGCTTTCTGAGTTTGCAGCTAAAGTTGCATGGGAGGAGCCTGACATAACAGTTGTCTTCCGCCAACCAGCATTGCCTTCACTGTTCACTCTTTGTTTGGTCTGATGATCTGCTCTGCCTTGCGTCTGTTGAGTAGATCTCCTGTAGGTACTAACATCAAAAATTTCCCAACATAAAGACATAGCATAACTGGCGGAAACGCTATCGAGAAATGATAACTGACCTGGATATGCCAGTTCCACTAATAGCTGCCAGCTCAGCATCTTTGTTTGTGGCAGGGTCACCTTGTTTATAGCGTAATGAGTTCTTACTATCACTTGCATGACCAGTTTGAGGAATTCTTGCTGAAACTTTATTTACATAGTTCCCAGAATTGACTGTACGTGTTTTGCTTTCCTGCTGATCTCTATTGACGACAGACGAAGTATTTTGCCAACCATCATGAATTCTTGTTTTTGCATTTAAGCTCTCTATTTTCTGAATCAAACTGGGATCTTCAGGGGGAGTATTTTCTGCCTTAATTGGTTGTACCTCACCACTTGCCTCATTGCTGTTTTCTCTTCTGTCATTTTTTGAAGTTTGCATCTGTGGTGCTGCCTTCTCTGCATTCGGGAGCCTATTTCCTAGTAATTCTTCCCGCTTTCCTTCATCTTCCCCAAACCTCCCATCTTGGGGCTTTAAGAGAACCTTGTATGGCCTTTGTGGTTCTTGAGAATGTGTTGCCTCATTCTGTTCCGAAGCCACTGAGCTTCCAGACGTATCAAATCCACCTTGACCAGAGTGCTTGTTATAAGCATGAGGACCAGCAGGCCCACCTGCAAAAGGCATGTCTCTGTTGCTGGCACTGTTGTACCCCATAGGAGGACCATAGTAGCCTTCATATGGCACTGGACCAAGATAAAACCCAGGTCTAGTCTGCATCCTTGGGTGGACAAAAGAGTCAAGCATTGGAGGTCTGAACATCTTTCCATTAGTAGCGTGATTGCCTCTAGGACCAGCCACATGTCCGGGAACGGGTGTAGCTTGCGCAGGATAAAATGGAAAGGGATCCATGTGAAAGCCCCCAGGACCCGTTGGGGGACCATATGGGTGGTTCCCTCTGTACCAGCCACCACCTTGATGATTATTTACAGGAGGACCACGCCAAGCATCATATTGATGCGGAAAATTAGCATTAGGATAAGAATGTGGACCACGAGAGTCCAGTTGCCCTTCCTCTCTACATGGTCTAGGTGCATCTTCACTGTATGGTTGATTATCTCTTCCCCAGGCGTTGGCATCTCTAATCCGTACATTAGATTCTTCAGATAAAAAACCAGATATCGTCAGAAATAGTGCCCACGAGAACATTGACTAAAAAGATGTAAAGGGAATAAAGCAGTAAGAAGAATTCACATGAAAGCCTGTGAGGGTAACCTGGCCCTCTCGTAAGAGACAATTATAAACATAAGTAAGTCTTGGATGAGATGCTAACATCTGTTGTTTACCCACAATACATTAGTAAAAGAGGTTTGAAAATAAGAACCTTCTATGCAATCCACACCTCGCTCTTCCACAGATCTTCCAGACGACGATGCAGGACGAGTGCGAGGTCCATCATCTGCAAATTTTTAGTTTCTTAGAGCCATGTCTAACGTATCCACTTCATAAATTCATATCAGATTATATCCACGTTATCCTAAAACCCTCAAGGGGCACATATTAGGAGGCCATTTAAGATCGTAAAAGTGTTCAACCAACAGCAAGCCAGCCCCTGAAAGTTTTAACTTAGTTGAAAACTTTCTCCACAGAATCGAATCTCATTAAAAATTATCAACTTGCAAAATGAACCTGTATGTGCTACCATCACTCTCTAGAAGGCAAGGATGACAAGTATAAGACAGAACTCGGTACAAACTAAAACATTTTACTTTTTCTTCCTTTGCATAGAAAATGCTGATTGTATTTTTACTGTTATTAGATAATACCTTGTGGCCTTGCGCTCTTTTCAGAACTTTCTTTTTCAGTACCGAGGGAAGGGAAATCTCCAGAAGTCAAAGAAAACCCATCAATTTTTGTTGGAGCAACTCCCTGTGCAAAACAGTGAGAAATCTCGAAGAGTGAAGATAAATTTCATCGTAAATAATGCAACGTTGGGTAAACTGTACACAGCTATCCTAGCAAAAAAAAACTTTAAAGACATGGAGTTTGTCAAAATAATCATGAAACAACTTCCATCAAAATCCATTAGCCCACTAAGTTGCCAGATCACCTTACGCACTACAACCCATTTCTTTAGGAGAAACAATGAGTGCCCTAAAATTGATAAATTCAGCATTCTAATCTTGTTCCCACCGCAAATACGAATGATTTATCCAGTAATTAAAATTCTAGTCACGTTGGATACTGATAACTAGTCCAGAACAGTCCCACAAACATAAGAACTTGCTGCGCATTTATTGCTACTAATCACACCTTAAATAGGAGGAGAGTAACATGGAGCTCAGCAGATGTAAGGATACAAAAAGGATAATGCTGATGCTTAGCAGAGTCAGATAATTAATAGAGACTAAATTAAAGTGAAGAACCGTACATGTTGACCCCATGTTGCAGAAGTCTCTGATGAGGCTTCAGCAAATCGAGATAGCTGGGAACTTCCAGGTCTTGTGTCTGCACTATGTGGACGCTGTAGTGCAACTGATGCATGATTAGATGGAAACACCCCGGATGCTGATGAAGGCCGGGAGTTCGACGCAATCGAAGAAGAATCATACGCTTTGTCACTATCAGCGGTAGAAGGTCGAGTGACACTTCCGCCAGAAGAAGGGCGATTACTGAGGTGGCTTGGTGAACCAGGGCCACTTTCAGTTCGTGGTGATAACGATGATGGCCCCCACGGTGATTTACTGCCCCAACTAAGGGTTCCCCTACAATAGATTTCCAGAAGAAATTTCTACTATCTCAAAAACTTGAGGACGAGGAAGAATGAGAAATAGCAACTGAAATAGGTACAAACTTACTTTGGAACAATTTCCACATTTGGGTCAAGGCCTTGATTCTCTAACCTTGAATTCAGAAGAAAAGTGTTCAGGGAACAAGATTATGTATATATTAAGACTAAATATAATCATGCGCTCATCAAATACCTTTGGCTAGGTAAGTTAATCGGTTTTGGAACAGCAACCTTTCCCAATATAGTCATGCCACTTCTTCTTGTAGTACCCCATCTGCTAATTTATCCAGCAAATGTAATTTGTTATCAAAGCAATGATGCAAGACGAGACAAGTAAGCAAGCTCTTTCAAAGAAAGGAAATCCAAACACAGAGTTCCCTTCTATACCCCAAGCACATATAGTGACTGTATCTTAACAGTAACTAGAATATACAGCAAACTGAAAACTGAAAACAAGTGATTCATGTTAAGAAAAGGCCACGTCAAACTAGAAATCATGCAGGGCTCACAAAAAAAAGGCAAAAATATAAAAAGCCACTCTGTTTTTACAGGAAAAAAAAAAAAAAACAAAGCCATAAACCAGTATCAAAACATAGAAAAGTTCATGACAAAGATAAACTATAAAGAAAATAAAAGAAACCTTCGATCTCCGGTCGTGTTAGAGGTCATTATTAAGCAGGTACAGGATCCAACTACACCTCTTGAAACCTGTAGGCCACGTGCAGAATTAGATTCCCAAATGAAATTTCAAGCTCAAATTTCAACCTGACTCTGAAGAACTATAGATATATATATATATAAAAAAAAGGAATTGACATTGACCGTCAGCATCTCTCTGAAGTGTAGATTAGAAGGTACGAGTACCATTTTATACAAGAAAGCAAACAAATTCGATGTAGATATCCACTGAGCTAAATGCAGAGATACAAGAACTCGGACTATGAAATGTTGAGAAAAATGAATCCCTACAGAAATAGACTACCTATACAAGTTCCCCAACACGAACTCGAAGTCTAATTACCGATCTGCTAGAAGAATCCGGAGCGATAAATTCCAAAAGTTTCTAAAAATTACCATCTCAAAAGAAAGAATAACCAAACTCTCAAGCCAAGTAAATTGCAAACACCCATCAATTTCCAGAAACAGACTTCAACAATCAAATTGTTACAGAAATCTAAAAATATCAGAATTCTTCCCAGGCTAAATTGACCACATTCCTAAGAACCAAGTTACGTGTACCCAAAATTTTAGAAATCCAGCACTATTCCGTCAATCAACGACCTACTCGACACACAAATGCATCCACCAATGTCAATCAGGCTCTACAAAAAGGACCCAATTACTTCAATAGGAGTCGCAGACTTTTTAGTCGATAATCATATAAACTCGTCACTCGTCGCATTCAATATGCCAGGAAATTCCTCCGGAAAACAAAATCGACGGAAAAAAGGGAGCGATGTAGAGAAACAACTGACCAAAACGAAAATTAGAATATCTCGTTAAAGGGACCTCCTCGCAAACCCTAGATGTCGTGAGAATCCAACAGGAGGAGCAGATCGGATGTTCTCCTGGTGATTGATGGAAACGAAGAAGGAAGACGAAGGAGAAAACGAAGGATCTGCGGAGAAAAACGAATACCAAGTGAAGCTTACGTCCAAAGGGATTGGTTGAAAGACGAAAGCGTCGAAGTTCAGGGCTGCACGGTTTTACTCAGCTTTTTCTTATTTTTATTTGTTTTCTGTAATTTGTAAATGAATGTGACCATATAGAAAAGAAAATTAAATAACAATGAAGGAAAATTAGCTTTTCACCCAATTTTTTTATAAAAAAATCAAAGGCTAGAAAGTAGAAACCATCTTAAAAAAAAATTATTTGCATACATTCACCAGTTCATATATAGTAAAACGTGTTGAGTTGGATCTTGTTGTCATTATTTTCCCTTTTACAAGTTCTCACATAGAAATACTTACTCATAAACCAAAATTCTCTTTGAACAAAAAAAAAGAAAATTCAAATCAAACCAAAATTCAGACTAAACACACCATTAGTAACCTTCAACAAACCGAAATGATCTTCTCAAATACTACTAAACAAAATAATATTTAAGTCAGCCCATCAAGTCAAATTAGACGTGAAAACTGACACGTGACGTAAATCTAGAAACTATTCACAGATCACAGGTCTTGTACTAGTAAACAGAGATCCTAAATAAATTCAGTGTCCCTCACTCGGTTCATGTACTGTCGGTTCCAATGTCTTCCATTACCCACCGAAAAGTAAGCTGAAACTCTTCACGCAAAACGCAGAAAAATATAAAATAAACCATAATTCTTCAATGGGAACAAAGAGCTTCCATCTAATTACACATTCTTCTTTTTCAGCTCACATATAAAGCTTCCCAGCGACCCATTGGCTCTTAGGAAATTTCGGGGTTGTTCTCGGAGCTTTTGGATCTTCTCCTTGCAATTTGAAAGGTTCCTTGTCTTTGTCTTCTATTTTTTTTTTTGGCAGTTAGTACAGTCTTTGGTTTAGAATATGTATGCGCTTTCAACTTTTGTTCCCGTTACCTTGAGGAGAAGTCTTGCAACTTTATCTCTTCATATACTTCAAAGGGTTATTTTAATCTCTTTCAAATTTCATAACTTCAGATTTCTTTGCCACAAAGGTTCTGTCTTGTTGGACAGCTACAAAACCCACTTGTTTCCATTCTCTTTTTTTTTTTTTTTTTTTTTTTTTACCTGCCATAGAGAGGTATATTTCCGGCTATCCACTCTGTTTCTTGGGTCTCTTCTTCCTTTTTTGAACTTGGAGAGTTTCTTTCCCTGGTTTTTGTCTTTTAGTTTGGAGAGTAAATGGAACAGGCTCCGAGGATTCTATCATGGAGGAATATGTTGGTCCTCTCATTGGCCGTAAACTTCAGCTTGATTCTAAAGATTCTGAAGGGTTCAGGTGGAAATTCCTTGGATAGAACGGCGTATGTTAGCATATGGCCGGTGGTATCCACCGCGGTCTTTGGTTCTTCTTCGTTGCCTTCAGCATCTTGCAACTATAGCGAGGTTGAAGAAGACGACGACACAATTATCAATCTTAAATTGTAAGTTTCTACTTTTGCATTTATTTATCTCTTCTATGTGTTCTTGGTTGCAGAATTTGTCAAAGAAAGTTCTTGTCTTATCACTAAGGTTTGATTTTTGATTCTTTGTTAATTCTTTATGGGTGTTGTCAGATTAATAAATGTGTATTAATGGCGAATCATATAGACATCTATTTATCCCATATACTTAATTGCTTTGAAAGTCACTGGTTATTAGCAAGGAATCTGAGATTATCCTTTTAAGCACGTAAGTCAAGAAGCTCCCAGCTTTAGTTAATGCCATTAGCATCATTCAATTTTTAAATGGAAACTTCAGAGGAGGGGCAACATTGTGAAATCTTAAGGTTGTGAACTTGTGATGATCGTATTCGTCCTCATTGACTTGCCTATATTTTCTAACAATTTTTAATGCAAGTTACTGTCAATTGTGTCTTAGTTCTGTGTATTGTATCCTTGACGTACGCCACTAGTTTGAATATTTGGTTCTGTGTTTTTTCTTTTTTTTTTTTTTTCTTTTTTGTGACTAACGAAGGAAACCAAAAAATCTTTGCATATGATCTTGGTGGTCCGTTTTATTTATTTCTTGGGAATTTATAGATTGGTCATAAATGTCAACTGTTTAAGTGTTTAAATAAATTGGAAATGGGCCATTCTTATTGGTAATGAAAGTAAAGAAGAGAGTGACTTTGTTTTTTCTTATATATATGGATTTGTTATATATGTGGAATGTTGTGAGAGGAAGGAGGTTTATCAGTGATATGTTCCTTTTTGGATGCTCGCTATTAATTTAGTTAGTGATAGCCACTGGTTTGAAAACTTGAAAATATAAAGATTGAGACAAACTCTTTTGATTCGCTCCAGTTCCATTGTTAAAGAAGAAAACTTATAAATATGTAAAAAGACAAAAGCAAAGAGGGCCCACATTTTGGTGGACAACGATTCTGCATACATGCATTAGATAAATATTTGTGAAGTCTTCGAGAGAATCTAAAGGACTATATACTATGGTGATATGCTTGACCATGTTCTTTGCTGTTTCATAAACAGGAAGTTGATGTTTTATGTTCTCCATTAAAAAACAGGCCGACCCACCAATTATTTAAATATTTTTGTCACATTATAGACATAATTAACGTGTAGCTAACATTGATGTGGTTATTAAACGCAGTGGCGATCCAACAGTGTATGAGAGATACTGGCAAGAAATGGGGGAGGCTACAACAATGATGATAGCTGGATGGCAATCTCTCAGCTATTTTTCGGATAACAACAACAACCTTTGCTGGTTTCTTGAGCCAGAGCTTGACAAAGAGATTGTGAGAGTGCATAAGGTTGTTGGGAACGCTGTAACGCAAGACCGGTTCATTGTTGTTGGCACTGGCTCTACACAGTTGTATCAGGCTGCTCTCTATGCTCTCTCCCCACACGACGACTCTGGTCCCATTAATGTCGTCTCAGCTGCACCTTATTTTAGTGTGAGTCATGAATCATACACATCTATAAATTTGTTTATAAAATATAACTATAGAAACAGAACACTAGGCGAATGCCATGAAATGCTTACAAGCTTTTTCTTGATTTCCTTTAGAATTTATTTAAATGTACCTTTTTTTTCAGTCATACCCGTTGGTTACAGATTATCTCAAATCGGGTTTGTATCGATGGGGTGGAGATGCAAGGACGTATAAGGCAGAAGGTCCATACATTGAGCTTGTTACATCTCCAAACAATCCTGATGGACTTTTGAGACAATCGGTAGTGAACAGTAGTAAAGGTATATTGATCCATGATTTGGCGTACTACTGGCCGCAGTATACGCCGATAACATCAAGAGCTGATCATGATGTAATGCTCTTCACTGCTTCAAAGAGCACTGGCCATGCAGGGATGCGGATTGGGTAAGATTCTCTTGTCACGTTTTTGCTTAGTTTTTTGGGAACAGAACAAAAAGGAAGTGTCTCTTAATAAACGTTACATTCTTCGCAGATGGGCTTTGGTGAAAGATAGAGAGACGGCGAGGAAAATGACGGAGTACATAGAACTCAACACGATTGGGGTTTCAAAAGACTCGCAGCTTCGAGCAGCCAAAGTTCTGAAGGTTGTGTCAGACAGTTGTGAGAATGAAACGGCCAAATCCTTTTTTGAGCATAGTTATGATGCCATGTCTAAGAGGTGGAAGCTATTGAAACAAGCAGCGAAGGATAGTAAACGTTTCACCGTTCCTGATTTCGCTTCTCAACGCTGCAATTTCCTTGGAAAGGTCTTTGAGTCACAACCAGGTACGTAGGAAGAATAACAAAGAAAATGATAACAAAACCTCTCTCTCTCTCTCTCTTTTTTCTCATTTGGTTTGGTCTGTGTTTTGTGTAGCGTTTGCATGGTTAAAGTGTGAAGAAGGGATTGTGGATTGTGAGAGGTTTCTGAGAGAGGAAAAGAAGATTATAACCAAAAATGGAAAGTACTTCGGAGATGACCGGAGTTATGTGAGGATAAGCATGTTGGATAGAGATTCTATCTTTAATATTTTCCTTAAGAGGATTACATCTTCATCCAGTTCAACTTAGTAAATGCATGCGCATGTGATGATGAACTATGTCATAACTAACATTGTAACACAAGTGTATTCTCCATAATATCATTTGAAATTTAAATAGTGTGAATATGAAGACCGTTAATTTCTACGAACCATCTTGGTTGAAAGTGAAGAGAAGCTCAGTGTAACATGAGGAAGTTATCCCACGTCGATTTCGGTGTCATAAGAAGACACTACTATAAGAGAACTGTGATATAACCGCAGACGAGGCCACCGGTATAAATTGCCACGGACTGGAAACATTCTAGGCCACATAAAAATACTTAGTTAAAAGGTAAAATGTATTCATGTGTTTGATGAATATAAAGTAAGATTAATTAAAATAAATAGTAGAATTGCTTTGTCACCATTCATTTTTTTTTTTTTTAGAAGCAATATGCATTATATGAGTTTAATTTTGGATAGTAATAGTATAATAAAACACAAAAACATTAACACTATCGGCTAGGATTTTTTTTTTATAGTTAAAATGCGAAACTTAAATTAATGAAAGGCAACCGTAAGAAGCAGAGCATAGAAGGGCCAGTCTCCATGAATAAGTCATTTGGTAGATGGAAAAGCTTGTTTGATTCGATGATAATTGATGAAAGATTAAGTGGTTAACTTCCATCAATAAACCATAGCTGGAGGATTTTGCTTTTCTTGATCCACCATTCATATATATTCTATATAAGCTTTACTTTCATTAATTGTTGTCATGAAAATAATTAAATCGGACTAAAAAGAATTAAACAAAAAAAAGTACGTATCATATGAAAGAGCGTCACATTTATGCAAAATTTTAAGAAATTTTAGAGAAAACCTTAGAGCAACATTATCAATAGACGCAAAGTTTGTGTCTTAACATTATTAAAGTAATAAAGAGAAGAAGAGATATAAGATCTGTGTCTTATATTAGACACAACAAGACTCTTTTTACTAAGATCTTACATTATTAAAGTGTTTTTGATTTATTTTTAATGCCTTTATTTTCCTAAGATCTATACTAAGATCTATTGATAATGTTGGTCTTATAGATATTATATAGTAACAGTACTATATAAATACAACATATTAATATGAGGAGAAGAGAGGAGGTGAGACACAACCACACAAACATTCACGTGATGTTCCTGCAAAATTCATCATCAACTTTCTCCTGACTACGCCACATCATATCTTTTTTTGGAACTATTCCATCGTCAAAGGCCGTTCGTAATTTGTCTTTTTTCACAATTAGCTCCCTTCTTTATCAACTTGATCTACACATATTCACTGCTGTTCTTGTCTTTTTCGTTCTTCACAAATCAGTCTCTTGTTTTTAAAGAACTATAATTATTATTTTGATATAACCATATATATTGATCTGAACTGAGTTTCAGTTACACTTATTTCTGAATCCTGAGAATTTCTGGCTCGCAGTAGTAGTCCTACATATATAAAACACTGTATCTAGCAATAAAGCAATGCTAAAATCCATGAAAAAAATTACTCTGGTATTTTAATTTTGGGTTTTGTGCAAAAAAAACTCTAAACTATATTATTTTTTGCAAGAAAAGCCTTTAACTCAAAAAAATGCAAATCAAACCATCCACCCTTAAATCACATGCAAAATAAACCTCCAAGTTATATTGATGACATCATCTAAAAAAATAATGTTTTAAATAGGACTGAGACTTCGGATTTCGGTTCGGGTTTGGGTCGAGTTTTTCGGGTTTCAGGTTTTTAGATTTAAAGATATAAAAACCTTTCGAGTTTTTTAAAGTTTCAGTTCGGGTTCAGATTTTTTTGGGTTCGGTTCGGATTTTTTCGGGTTTTTTAAAGTTTGGTTTTCAAAATTTTTGGGTTTGAGATATAAAAACTGTTTGAATTTTTAAAATTTCAATTTGGATTTGATTCGGGTATTTTTGGACGAGTTCGGGTTTAGGTAAAAGTCGCAGGCCTAGTTTTAAATGTAAAAAAACTAAATGTAAACCTGAACCGAACCCAAACCAAATTTTTAAAAAATTCAAATGGTTTTTATATCTCAAATTCGAAAAATCCGAAACCCAAAAAAACTCAAAAAAAAACTTTAGAAAACTCCAAAAAACACGAACCAAACCAGAAAAAATCCGAATCGAACCCAAACCGAAACTTAAAAAAAAAAACAAACGGTTTTTATATCTTTAAATCCAAAAATTTGAAACCCGAAAAACTTGATCCGAACCCGAACCGAAACCCGAAGTCTCAGGCCTATTTAAAACGCTTTTTTATTTTATGATGTCATATTGTCATCGATATAATTTGAGGCTTATTTTGCGTGTGACTTTAAAAGTTGATGGTTTGACTTGCATTTTTTTGAGGTGAAGGTTTTTCTTGAAAAAATGATATAGTTTGGAATTTTTTTTGCACAAAACCCTTTAATTTTTGTTCATAAATAAATAGTTTTTACATATTTTAATGTAAAAAATAATTATATTTTGTTGTTTTGACTGTTTAAATTCTGCAGATTAAAAATTTATTGGTTGAATTTTCTTGTAAATTAATAATGTTAAAACATACTCCCTCCATTTTTTTAAGATAAATTTTCCAGTTTTTAACACATATTAAGAAATTGTAAGAGTTTAATAAATTTTCTAAACTAAATAATTTTATACTAATAGTAATGCAAAAAGACATTGGAATCTTTTATTTTTTTTTAATCAAGAAAAAAGTATATTGAAAACATGTAAAATTTTTCTTCAAAAAACAACAAAAAATAACTAAAAAATTCATTTTAAAAAAACAGAGGAAGTATTTTATATTAAAGAAAAAAAATCAAATAAATTTTTAATAAGTGTGTATAGTTTTAAAATGCCACTTATTTCAGAATAGATGGTGACTTGGAGTAAAGACTTACATTTTAAATTACAGGAATTGAAATGAAACGTTTAGATGTAAATTCGTTCTAAAAATCCTCGATTTTTCCGATTAATTGCTTCAAGAGGGGTGACCGTAACGATACCGATTTTATCCGATTAATTACAATACTCGCCAACTAATTCTGTAAATCGGTAGGTCAAATTTATATTTTCTGAAATATGATTGGCTCAGTTGATAATCGTTTGTAAAATTCGATCCAAAAATGAAAGTTTATTCTTGTTAGATTTATATTAACCAAAAAACATGTGATTAATCGTTTTCAACAAATCAATTTGAGGATTTATCTTCTAAATACAAACTTTGACTATTTTTGTTTTATGTAGTATATGTGAATTGATCAAATATTTTATCTAGATTGGAAATATATGATTTCGTGCGAGAGATTTGATTGATATATATTTGGTATTTCGATTTTGCTTTCAATCATGGAATCTTAATCATTATTTACATATTATTATTATCCTTTATATATTTTTGTATGTTTTTCATATCTTTTTGTAGTATTTGTGAGTAAAATTATTATCTTCTGTATTAGAAATGTTTGTGAATTGAGAAAAATCATATGTATATTATGAATTTATATAATTTTTTGTTTTAATAATGTCTTATATCAATATAATTTTGTAAAATATATTAAAATAAACATAAAATTTTGCTCCGATTAATCTCCGTATTATTAGCAGTTTTATGAAAAATTACTTATCGCTGTATTTCCGAACTATTAGCGATAAGCGATATTTTGAACGTAATGAATATGGTGTATAGTACGTACTTAACTGTTAATGTACGGTATATATTATCACTTATTGAAGAGTTGATCCAAATTGTTTTTTTTTGGATAATGAAAAAATATATAAAAATTAAGGCCGGATATATACTCTTGACACGTTATCTTGACGTCCCATGATTTTGCCATTTTGCTGTGATCAGTAAGTTCCCAAAGGCACTTCTGATTTCACTACAATTCCTCTTTGATCCCTTTTTTGGCAGTTAAGTCCCCCGGAGTCACACGTACCTTGAACAAATTAAACCCTAAGCGCCATTCTAATCCCCTATTAATCCCTAATCAATCTCAAACCCACCACTTAATTAAACTTTACATTAGTGGAACAAAATTTTGTTTATTTACTGTATAAACTGTACTTTCATTAAACTCCGGAAATGTTATGGGTCTTTTATTTTTGATGAAACTATATATGAGAATTATGCTAAATTAAAAAAGTTGAGGCTCCTTTTTATTAAGCGGCAGGGTTGGGAATTGTTGACCACACTCTCATCATCTCTCTTTCTTATCTTCACTGTTCCATTTTTCATTTGGATTAAATTAATTTTTTTTTTTTTTTTCACATTCTGTACTCTTTAACTCTCATGAATTATTGGTCTCCGGAATAGTTTTTTTTTTTTTTTTTGACAGCCTCCGGAATAGTTTTTAAGTTACAATTCAACTGTACGGATATCTCTTGTGATGTTAAAGAATTAAGAAATAAAGAGAGAGAGAGAGAGAGAGAGAGAGAGAGAATATGAGTTTAGAGGAGCAAGAAGAAGAAATGGAGATGTCCGGTGTTAATCCCCCCGGCGGATACGAGTCTCTGAGCGGCGAGGGAGCCACATCTAGCGGTGGCGGCGGAGGAGGAAGGAGAAAAGGCGTTGGAGGGAAGATAAGGTATAGAGAGTGCTTAAAGAATCATGCCGTTAACATCGGCGGCCACGCCGTGGACGGCTGCTGCGAGTTCATGCCTTCCGGTGAAGATGGTTCGCTTGACGCTCTCAAGTGTGCAGCTTGTGGCTGCCACCGCAACTTCCACCGCAAAGAAACCGAGATCAGCAGCGGTAGGGCCCACAGAGTTCCGACGTACTACAACCGCCCACCGCAGCTGCCGCCTCCAGGATACCTTCAACTAACATCTCCGGCGGCGATAGGGCAACCTTACAGGCCACCAGTGGCATCAGGGGACGAGGAAGATACGTCGAATCCGAGCAGCAGCGGCGGAAACACGGCTAAGAGGTTTAGAACGAAATTCACGGCGGAGCAGAAGGAGAAGATGTTAGCCTTCGCGGAGAGGTTGGGATGGCGGATTCAGAAGCACGATGACGTGGCGGTTGAGCAGTTCTGTGCGGAGACTGGTGTTAGGAGACAAGTGCTTAAAATCTGGATGCATAACAACAAGAACTCTCTTGGTAAGAAACCCTAATTTTGCTCCGACATATATGATTGAAGCACTAGAGATCATCATTGCTTTTTTTGTTGGTATGACTCTTCTGTAACAACGACTGCTTTTGGACATGATCTCTTTCTTTCTAGTTAAATAATTTTATCTAGTATTTTGGGAATTGGGACGGTTTAGGACACATTATATTGTGTTTAGTTATCTTCAGTTAGCTTTGGTCCGAAAGGTTAATTTGATAAACTTACTGATGATGCCATTAATAATGGACCAAAGTATCCAGATTTATAGTACGGTGTTTCTTGTTGAAAGTTGCTAGAGTCGTAGACCAAAAGGAGTTTCAACCTCAGCTGGCTTTATCTATGTATATGGGCGTTTTTTTTTTTTTTTAATCTGTTTGATTTGAACTTCAAAGGTTTTTGAAGATGATTTTCTTGAAACTGGTTAGTTTTTTTGGTAGTTAGGGAAACTAATTTTTAAAGTTCCTGGCAGGCTAATAAAGTATATATTCTTTTTTTAAAAACTACTATTCTTAAAAGTACAAAGTACAAATAACCAAAGCCTCCATCTTATGTGAATAGAAGTAAGCTCTGAACAAAATAAAGTGAGCCGAAAGTTGAAACTAAACTTTTGTTTTCTTTTGTAAGCTCTCATCGCACTGTTAATTAACATCTTTATTACTAATTTTTACTTAATATATTATTAATACTTAACTAGTAATAAATATTGAGATTATATAGATGTACTTTTTGTTCTTGAAAAGTAGTGAACTCAATTTAAATTTAAAAATTTATAAAACGATTAAATAATTAAATCATGTTTTAGTATGAAAATAAATCCCGAATGGTCTTGAAATGATCAAACCAATGATAGAATCCATCTTGAGGCAGAAGATGACGAGAGAGGCATGGATTCGCATTTGTCACCTTCTTCTCGCTATCTTACCAAAACTCACCGCTTAGACTAAGACGCTTATCACATTAATAACTATCTTCTCCATTTTTCCATTTTTGTGTAGCTAGTGAATTTGCTTCAAAACCTCTCTCACTCTTTTGTCTCTTTCACATCACGACATAACCCCATTAATTGACCATCATTTATTTGCTGCAACGGTTTGATGTAAATACATCGAATTACGCTTGGGGTTTATTTTCCACAGTTCTTCTTCATTTTAAATTAATTTCCCAAACCTTACCTAGAAATCACATTATTACTCTATGGTCATATACTATTGTATCGTCTTTAGTGAATAATTGATCAAATACTGTAAATCATTTCACTAATGCATCAGGCGATAATTTCATTAATTACTAACTAAATAACGTAACCCCATATATAATTACGAAAAATAGTTGAAAGAAAGTAACCAATTGGTTTATATATATTTGTGGGCACAATTAAGCTAGCTATCGATCTTTGATTTAGCCGCATGGGCTATGTCTACGTTGCTTGTAAGCCTGAATGATGATTCCATCAGTTTAATATATGAATTGAATTCCATGCTATCTTGCAAAGAAGTAAAAGATAGCATCAAAATAAAAAACAAGCGGGTATTCAACTACTTGTAGACTTATAGTAGTGAAATGATCCCCACCATGCTGTCTGGGTCATTGGGTGTAGAGATCTTTGAGTTTAAAAGTGTAAAAGGCCGTCATATATCTACTGATTTATATATTTGTTTGCGTTTTTAAGATTTTTCGAACGAAAGTAGAGCCAAACATTTATTAATGCGTACTCACAATAACAAACACAAACGTTGAATGTGATGCAGAAAATATCCAATGATATAAGTTTTTTTTGTCCGGTTTGGGGGGGATCCAAACCGTTTTAGGAATAGAAAGTGTCTAATGAAAAAAATAAAAATAAATTGTGGTATAATTTCCTATAATCCAAGTATTTTTGATGCGTTTTGCGTAAAATCATATATCATTATATTAGGGTTTCTTAAGTTTTCAACAACAAATTCCATTTTTTCAATAGTTTGCGATCCATTTTTTTTTTTAAAAACATGCATGATATACCGAAAATAGTTGATATATATTAATTATAATGTATACATATGTTAAGACGAAAAATACAAATCCGATCCACACCATTTTAAAAAAGGAAAATTAAAAAACTTGATCAATCTCACCATCATTCTAAAAAAAGGATTTGGCATTTTTCTTGTAATTAATTGATCGGTTGTTCCAAATGTCTCTTCACAATCTCCACACACGGTTCCACCACTTCCTTATTCCATATTTTTCTCTGCATCACATCTCCACCGTTACCTTCTTTGGCTGCCCTAATTGCCTCCCGAAATGACGCCGTAGCATCTACCTTTCTGATATCCCACCCGGCAGTTTTCAACTTCTTGAACTTTTTGATTTGATCCTTAGTGAGCTGAAACGTGTTCTCTTTTATCGCTCTCACTGCCTTCTCATAAGCCTCCTTTCTCACATGGTCCCATTTCTCCATGTCATTGTCCCACTTGTATATTTTAAGGTAGGCATCAAACTCTTGCACCCCTATAGATTTCCATATCCCCAATGGCTCGTTCGGGGCCTTTTTAGAGCGGTGGAACTCAGCGATCTCCTCGAACATACCTGTCTTCATCATCTTGTCCAAACGTAAATAAAGATACTCAAATAACACAGTCTGGTCCACATCTATCCAAATGAAACAACAATCATAACGCAACTCGGAGCAGATTGATCCATTGGGATCAGAAAACGGATAGTTTCCTTGGTCATATGACTTTGCAAGGAGAGCGTGAATGTAGGAGTTGGATCCACCGGCAAGGATTGGGAGCTTCTTGCGGTAAGTAATCCCGGAGATGGTTTGAGCCGCCATGTTGCGGAATTCTTTGGCTGTGACTTCTCCGTCCTCCGGGTCTAGTTCACCGAGAAGGTGATGTGGCACTCCACGTCGTTCTGCCATGGTCGATTGGTTCGTCGTGACCTTCAAGCCATCGTAAAACTGCATTTTGTCAGAATTGATGATCTCGGCTTTGAAACGTAAAGCAAGATCAACGGAGAGCGATGATTTTCCCGAACCAGTTGCACCCATGACCACAACGATTTTTTCTTTAGATTTCATGTTGTAAATTCAGAAACAAGAATTAATAATTACAAACAATGTAGCTGATGTCACATTTAGGTTACCATACACACACACACACACATATATATATATACTGTAAGATTAAACATATTCACTGTAATTAAATCTATCAAAATAAATCAAAATTTTATTGCTTTAAATTTTATTTAGTACTATATCATATCTAATTGATTACTTATCTAGTCAGTTTTTACTAGCTAGGTGTAAAAATACCCGACCAAATTGGGAACTTAACAAATTAATAAACAAAAATTTATAAATGAATATATATTTAAAACTGATTTCATAAATAATTATGAATATATTTATATATTTATTTATTAAAATACTATTATCAACATATTTTAATGGATTTTATTTTATTTTAGTTATTAAATTTTCATTTTTAGGTATTTTAACTAAATTAAGAGATTCTGTCTAGTAACATCATCTCATAAGTATTATTTATTTTTAATTATATGTATACAGTATAATCAACCATTTTTAATATATTTGTAAGATCCCAACTTGATTGTGTGTATTCAATATTCTAAAGGAAAAAAATCAGAAAAATGTTCATTGCAACATAAACTAATATCGTCGGTGCAATGAAATAGCATGCTATAAAATTCATTCAAGAACCAAATAATTGAGCCATAAGTTTAAGTTACATAAATTAAGCAAAGATTACTTTAAATTACATTAAATAAAACGTCATAATTTATAAAATTAAATAAAAAATCAAAAGCCACGTCTATTTTTTTTTTGATATCAGCAATATTCCTATACGGTGCAAAAGGCTGGTGGAACAAAATTTATGAAATACACATTATAGGGTAGATTTCGAGCACTCCGTGCTAGCTTATATGCATTTGTATTTATGGTTCTTAGGATGTAGATGACCAAACAGAATGTGAACTCTTGCTTGCATTTGTCTATCTCATCCAATAGTATTGATAAAGTAGATCGACACCATCTTCACTATATCAGAGCAATCTGTCTCAAACACTATTGTATGTTTGTATATTTATTAATTTATTTTATTTTTCCCCATTGTAATATGTTATGCATGTACTTACTTATCCGATTAACTATGAAACATTCGTTTTTAAAATCTTTATGCTTTCTTCGTGATTAATTTAATAATTTTTTTTTTTTTGTGAAACCGTGACTGACACTAGGTAAAACGTTTAGAAATTAGAGAAACAAATTGAGCCGAATATCTTTTGTTTAGCTAGGTTTTTTCATTAACTGTATGACTTAAATGATTACAAAACCTCTATGACACACATATATATATATATATATATATATATATATATATATAAGCCCCATACAAGCAGTAACTAAAAATAGGAACTCCTTTTAAGTTTTAACCATAATCAAAATGTTTTTATTATTGTTTCCCGCACCAACGTTTTTGTGAAAACCTCAAAATGTTTTTTTGAAACCTCAAAATGTTAATAAATGTGTAATTTTTCTTCAATCCTCCCACATTTCTTGTTAATCTTTGTTGCTCTTGACTTTTCTAACAGTTGACATCGAGCACACAACTCCCGTTACGTATCATCTGTTTTTCAAAAACCCAGAGTCGTATTCGGTCTAGAAATCAGACCGATATTAAATATTGTAAAATATCATACTGCAAACTTCTTATGCCAAAAACTTGACCAGATTACTTCTGCAAATACTTCAAAAACAGAACTACTAATTTGTCATAACATAATACAGTTTGAATATAGACGATATATGTATATATATTCAATTATTTATTTCCATTAGTATTAAGTGTGAACAACAAAAAAACGAAACCCGCCTGCTTTAACTTCAGACGCGACGGTGGATGTTCTCGTCGTCGTCGTCAACCGCATCGGCAGCACCAGCAGCAAGATCGAGGAGTTTCTCCATCTGCACAGTCATCTCCTTAAGCGTGGTTGAAGTCGTGTCAGTGTTTTTCCCAAGCAATTGCGCCACGCGCCTCATGTTGTCAGTCGTAGCCCTGACGTCGTAGTTAGCCGTGTCCGGGGATTTCTTGAGCTTCAAATTTGCGCTGTTGAGCGAAGCCACCACGGCCAAGTAGGCCTTGTGGCACTCAGTAAACGAAGTCTTCAAACTTGCGTCTTTCTTCGCCGACTCATCTATGAAAACCGCTGTCTTCTCGGCGTGGGATACGGCAAGGGCAATCACGGCCTCAGCCAATGGATACTGTTTGACAGATAAAGAAAAAATGCAGTTTATTAGCATAACTAGTAATGATCGATGTAAGATTTTAACCCCCAAAAAGTAGTTTAGATGTTAGGGCTTCTATTCTTTCAATTTGAAACGTCTATATTACATGTGAAGGAGTTTAACATTTCATTTCTTTCATAAAATAATTTTGTGTTTGGTTGAATTAAAAAAAAGAAAAGAAGAAAAAACATATGTAAATATATAACCAAACAAACAATCGAGACCTATGTTTTGAGTACGTACCAGGCTAATGGGAGCAGCCGTAGGGGGATTGGTGGTCAATGTTTTAACGCAGAAAGCTTGGTCATGGGCACGATCGCAGACGGCGTCAATGTATTTCATGTGAGGAGAGGCTGAAGCTGAATTTAAGAGTAGTTGCAATGTAATTGCCGCGGCGAAGAAGGTAGACAGAACGGAGGACGTTGCCATTTCTTTGCGTCCGAAGATTTTTCTTGGTTGATATTAATTAAGTTGTATGTTGTTTTGGCTTTTAGTTTGAGGCGATTATTATATATGCACGTACACTTAGGGCTTTATTATCAGGGATGGATAAATTTAGAATGTACTATATTGCCAAATATTTACTAAAAATTGCTTTTACTAAAATTCGAAGTACTAATTATCTCGATAGTTCGTGGTTTGAACAGATTTAGTCAAAGACGAAGTCTAATTATCGTCTTGATTTGTTTAGAAAACTGAGATATGCCGTGACAAGTGTTGAGGAAAACAGAAAAGTTATCTAATCCAGTAAAGAACGTTTAAAAATAAAAATGTGGCTTTCATCAAGATAATAATTAAAAAATCCAAAAATCCAAGTTATCATCGAATTATTTTGATTCCACATACAACATGTTTGTGTACATGGA
The DNA here is from genome assembly GCA_900406535.1 of Noccaea bulbosa. NCBI lineage: Eukaryota > Viridiplantae > Streptophyta > Magnoliopsida > Brassicales > Brassicaceae > Noccaea > Noccaea bulbosa. The sequence continues at coordinate 23,668 of OVBJ01000055.1, forward strand.
ACAATGGGAGCAACGAGGAGGCATGTAAAGCATGCATGTCTCGCAGTATTTTACTCTAACAGAATGACCATTGACTAAGACTTCTTTCGTCCTAGGAATTTGAACCCTTGGTGTTTGTCTACATCAGCGGATACTGTTGTCTCATAGCGTAGTTCTTCCTCTGGTGGATGCGAATTTCGTGGAATAATACCAGGATCTTGTGCATATGTGAAGAAGAGGAGGATCAATACCTATCAAAATCAACTATTTGATCTAGCAAAGCAACAAATAACAAATCTGAATGACACACAACAAGTGACAGAACAAGAAGACAAGGTTTAAACTTCCAAGCCAAGGGTAAGAAACAACACAGTAGACAACTTATGCTGCATGACTGCCAGGTACTTAAGCCATTTCAAATTAAACAATTTTAACTAATCATGGTCCATCCCAATGAATCAAACTCTATTGCTTCATAAAGCATGCATGTCTCGCAGTATTTTACTCTAACAAAATGACCATTGACTAAGACTTCTTTTGTCCTAGGAATCTGAACACTTGGTGTTTGTCTACCATCAGCGGATACTGTTGTCTCATAGCGTAGTTCTTCCTCTGGTGGATGCGAATTTCGTGGAATAATATCAGGATCTTGTGCATATGTGAAGAAGAGGAGGATCAATACCTATCAAAATCAACTATTTGATCTAGCAAAGCAACAAATAACAAATCTGAATGACACACAACAAGTGACAGAACAAGAAGACAAGGTTTAAACTTCCAAGCCAAGGGTAAGAAACAACACAGTAGACAACTTATGCTGCATGACTTCCAGGTAATTAAGCCATTTCAAATTACACAATTTTAACTAATCATGGTCCATCCCAATGAATCAAACTCTATTGCTTCATAAAGCATCACATTTAACCTCCTCCCCCCCTCAACACAAAACAGCTGATAACTAATTGTAGATGACAACGTGATTAAATAGCAAGAAAACATGAAAAAAATGTAAAACAAGACAATCAAAATATTTATGACAATAAAAAGGGGCGATTTCTTAAATAGTCTATTTTCGTAACTTAATTGCTTAACTAGACCTACCTAGTGTACTTAAGCTTATTATTTTTCACTAGAAAGATACCCGTTTGTCATTAGTTTCTGAAAAAGAACTTTCAAGTAATCCCCTAAAAAAAAAAAAACTATCACATGGGCATCAGAAAAGACTTATAGAAATAGTAAACAAAATTGCTACCACCATTATATCATATCACACATTGTAGGGCGAGAATTCATGGCGAAGATGCCTTGCTACAAATATAATAAAATAACTGAAAACTATGATGAGTAGCACGGTAACAGGCACTGATCTAGCATATGGACCAAATATTAATCTCCCACCAAGGATGAACTTTTTCAAAAGAGCAACGACAGAGGAAATGAGGATCATATAGACCATTTGTTAATTAATATTACCTCTATTGATGAATTCCAATGAATATTTAACTTGAAAATAAGATTATGCCAAAACGCATGGTCATGCTTTGAGAGTGAATCAAGGGACCCAGTTATGTATAACAAGTTCATCAATTTGGTAGTTATAGACATGACAGCTACATAGGTCAAACCATTGATAATAAGATTATGCTAACATGCATTTCCGTTTTAAATCACCAAATCAACATACTCAGCTTATGAATCCCATAACTACTGATTCTCCAATGTAGTTTTATTGAAAATGATTCTTCTACTGAGAAACGTAATGATGAGAAAACAATATGTACTTGAAACATTCGTCTCTGCAACATTAGTTTACTCAATGTGAATCTCGCATAACTAAGATTAAGCTATGCAATGAATTTGCCAAACAACATAATTCCAACCCATTTTCTTGGAAAAAGTTCACGAAACACCCGTAAAATCAACTAAAACTCAGGCAGTTCGTACCAGAGAAAAGAATTCAAATTAGTGGTTATGAAAAACATTTGTAAGTGTTTTTGTGGGGTTTTTTCTTTTCTTTGTAAAGCATCATTTTATTTGAGTGAATGGCTTTATCTTTCACTAGTAATCAGCCGAGACTGACCGCGAATCAGTAAGACCACTGATTGGATTTTGCAAATCATTTATTAGTTTTGGTAGTGGCTAGTTGCCAATCAAATTAGTCTTGACTTGTTCTAATTGAAATGATTACACTGTTTACTGATGTGACCCAAAACCGACAACCAATCGTACTCTACGACAAAAGATCCTCAACAAAACTTTTAAACCAGTTGGTGGAAAAAAAAAAATGATGGAAGATGACAGGAAGCTAAACATGGCACCAACTTTGGCCTTTTTGATCACCTGGCTAAAACGACCAAACTTATCGATCTTTGGTGTTTTAATTATCACACCATTCACCAAGATCAAAGGATCATGTTCCGAGGGATTGTGGCCATGGTTCATCACTCCATCTACAGCTCTCTTTACAAAATGAAAATGCATTTGTTAACAAAAAAAAAAAACAAGTGTTGGTTATAACTTATAAGTTATTCTCAATAGAAAACAAAATATTTGAAATGGCGGGCCACATGTAAAACAGAATATAATACGATGCCAAAGGTCGAGAGAGAGAGATAGATATTGGGGCAATGGTATAGTCGTTAAGAGTGTGATAAAGCTCTTGTGAATCGTAATCTAAGCAGGGCCGTTCGCTTCCGCCAAAGGACAAATCTCTTTACCAACTCATTGCTGTTCATTGGTTCTTCCCAAATATCAAAATCGGAAAAACAACATAAAAGGAATCCTGAATAAAGCCCGACCCTTTCTCTCTCTCTCTCTCCATTGTTGACTCTCCCCTCGTAAACATCGCTGTCTTCCAAGATGGCTTCTCTCTCCGGCCTCTACTCTTCTTCTCTCAAACCTGCCAAAACCCTTTCCGTTAAAGCATTGCCGGCGCAAACCCGAGACTCCTTCTCTTTCCCACATACTCCCAAACCATCCCACCTACCGTTGACTCTCTCCGCGTCTCGCTCCGCGTCTCGCTCCGCGTCGCGCGACATTTCTCACACGGATTCGAAGAAAGAGCTTCTCAAGGATCCGAATGCGCTGTGGCAGCGGTACCTCGATTGGCTGTATCAGCAGAAAGATCTCGGTCTGTATCTCGATGTCAGCCGTGTCGGATTCACCGATGAGTTCGTCGTCGAGATGGAGCAACGGTTCCAGGCGGCGTTCAAGGCTATGGAGGATCTCGAAAAAGGGTCAATAGCGAATCCAGATGAAGGAAGGATGGTTGGGCACTACTGGCTCAGAGACTCAAAACTCGCACCTAAGCCGACTTTGAAGACGCTGATTGAGAAGACACTTGATTCTATTTGTAGTTTCGCCGACGATATAATCTCTGGCAAGGTCAGCATTTTCGATCTCTCCTTGTTTGCAATTTTGATCATTTTGGTGTCAATCAATCGCATTTCTGTTATTGAAATGCAGAGTCTTACTCAGCTCACAGTTTGAATCTTGTTTGCTTGCTGTTTCCACTCATTGCAGATAAAGCCACCATCTTCTCCTGCCGGTCGTTTTACTCAGATACTTTCTGTAGGCATTGGAGGCTCAGCTCTTGGACCTCAATTTGTCGCTGAGGCCTTGGCTCCTGATAATCCTCCGTTAAAGGTATCTCTCACTCTACTCTAATCTTAGACAACATTACATTCCTTTGCTCTTTGCCAGCTCCTTTTAACTAATGTGTGTTCTTTTATGCTTCATGGAAGGATCTCTCCTGTCTTAGGTTTTGCTGAGAAAGAGTCTAATTTGTTGCTAACTATATTGGAAGTTTTATTTTTGTTTAGTGTGCTTTTTTATGAATTTTCTTTACTTTGGCTTTTGATAGATAAGATTCATTGACAACACCGACCCTGCTGGAATCGATCATCAGATCGCACAACTTGGGCCAGAGCTTGCCTCAACTCTAGTAATTGTCATCTCAAAGGTGTGTACTTGATTCAGTTGCGTGCAGTGCCTGTTTACATGATAGTTAGTCCTGATATTGGCGAGCATGACATAAGTTTCTTATGTGTTCTTAGAGTGGAGGTACTCCTGAAACTAGGAATGGACTATTGGAAGTGCAGAAAGCATTCCGTGACGCTGGTCTGAATTTCGCAAAACAGGTTTTGATCTCAGGTTTTTGTTTCCGCTAATCCATGTCTCTACGAACATGGGAAGAATGATGTATTATAATGGCAAAGCTGGTTTTACACAGGCTGGAAATAATCGTAGACAAGTTGGCTAAGCATTTTGTCCCATTAGAAAAACTGGCTTCCCATGGATCATTAGATACGTTTACATGTATTGTTTATGGTTTAGCTTCAACCTCTGCCCAACTGTAGTTCCTCAGAAGCAAATTCGCGCTGTATGCTTATGCAGGGTGTTGCAATAACACAAGAAAACTCGTTGCTGGACAACACGGCAAGAATTGAAGGTTGGTTAGCTAGATTTCCTATGTACGACTGGGTGGGTGGAAGAACGTCAGTAATGTCCGCAGTTGGTCTGCTTCCAGCAGCACTACAGGTAATTGCTACACAGACTTAAACTCCCTAAGATCATTTCGTTGCTTTTGTGTATACTAACGCACTGTCATCGTATAGGGGATCGATATTAGAGAGATGCTTTCTGGTGCTGCTATAATGGATGAGGCTACTAGGACAACTTCGGTAAGTCTTACTTGTGTAGGAACTCCTTCGTTCTGGTTTTATCGAAGATAGTGTACAATGACTCACCCTAGCATATAAGTTTCTTTCTTGTTTCAGCTCAAGAATAACCCCGCAGCGCTCTTAGCAATGTGTTGGTACTGGGCTACCGATGGCATTGGCTCCAAGGTATTTTGTTTCTCAAGTTTTTGAGAGTTTCTATGACTAGGAAGGAGATTGACCTTTTTTACTTGTTGTTCCTTTCTTTTTTACAGGATATGGTTATTCTTCCTTACAAGGATAGCTTATTACTATTTAGTCGGTATCTGCAGCAGCTGGTCATGGAATCACTAGGAAAGGAGTTTGATCTTGATGGTAACACTGTAAGCATACTCTTCCTTGAGTTTCCGCTGCAGTAATCTAAAATGTCCTGACAAGTGTAAACTCTTCCTTGCAAAATGAGTGCCTATCTTCAAATTCAGAAGATCTTGGTTACCCCTCCTTCATGAAAGAGCTGAAGTCTACTGTTTCCTCAACCTTGCTATTACAAGTTTGATCACATGGGAGCGATGCTTTGATTTTGCAGGTTAATCAAGGGTTAACTGTATATGGAAACAAAGGGAGCACAGATCAGCACGCGTGAGTTTCCTTTATTCATGTAGTGAGACAAAGCAAAAATGGAGATGTTTATGCAACAGTAGTTTGATATTTTGGATTTCATTTTAGCTACATTCAACAGCTGAGAGAGGGTGTGCACAATTTCTTTGCAACCTTCATAGAAGTTCTACGGGACAGACCCCCAGGTCATGATTGGGAACTTGAGCCAGGTGTCACCTGTGGAGACTACCTCTTTGGGATGCTACAGGTCTGATTCAAGAATCTCTTGTTCACTCTTTACACACACACACTGTATTTGGATTTATCTTACCCCGCACTGATGAGCTGGTTTGAGTTTTCTGCAGGGAACAAGATCTGCTTTATATGCAAACGGTAGAGAGTCCATAAGTGTTACTATCGAGGAAGTGACACCAAGATCTGTTGGGGCACTAATAGCTCTTTACGAAAGAGCGGTCGGGTTATATGCCTTACTTGTCAACATTAATGCTTACCACCAACCCGGTAAAGATATTCCTCCCACATCTAAAAAACCTTTGTTTTGTAATTTCCCAACTGAGATCTGAAAAATAGAAAAAACCCATTTCAGGTGTGGAAGCGGGGAAAAAGGCAGCAGCAGAGGTTCTGGCCCTGCAAAAGCGTGTATTATCAGTTCTTAATGAAGCCAGGTAAGAATCAGACAATGTTTTCTTCTCTTTCAAATTTTGACAATAGAGACCACTTATATACTTACTAATCCTTCTTCCTCTGCCTGCAGTTGTAAAGATCCGGTAGAGCCATTGACACTGGACGAGGTAGCTGATCGTTGCCATGCTCCTGAGGAAGTAAGAGACAAAAAGCTTTTCTTTAGTAACTTTTTGGAATGGACGTATCAGGAAGTTTTTATCTTTGGATTTTTGCAGATCGAGATGATATACAAGATCATAGCGCACATGTCTGCGAACGACAGAGTTCTGATAGCTGAAGGAAGCTGCGGATCGCCACGGAGTGTCAAAGTGTACCTAGGCGAGTGCAATGTCGATGACTTGTACGGTTAATAAAACACACACACACACACTTTTCTCAAACTCCAAATAATTTCATTCTCTCTTTTCCTTATTTACTTCCTGCCATGTCTACGGTTGCACAAGAAAAAGGAAAGAAAAAGGATTGCAATAAGGGCAGGAAACGATTGTGCACTTGTTTGAAATAAAGATTAATTCAGAATGTGGGTGATGTTTATTGTTAATGAAAACATTGGAGGATTCATCAATCAATCAGGCTCATGGGGAATAAGGAAGTGCATTTGTTGAGATCTCAACGCTCTTCTATATGTTCTTTTGTTGCATCTCTATTAACAAACAAAAGCGTAATTTAAGCAACCCACATGTGAGTTATTAGGCAAGTCTTGCCACGGATGCTCAACAAAACCTGCTCCATGTGGTTAGATAATATTATTGTTGCAACTCAAGCAGGTGAAATGTTTCTTATAACGGAGTCCTGTAACTTTGATCCTCTGTTTCAATTTGTTTAAGAAAAACCCTGTCCAATTCTGAACATTGAAACAAAAGCTCATCAACAGTAATTTAATAAACGACACATTATTGTTGTTGCTCATAACACAATTTTGGCTTACCACTTTGAAATTTCGAATGGAATATGTTGACAAAAGAATTGGTGGACCTGCCGTAAAGAAAACAAGACACAAGTCGATTGTCCCCACCACCAGTTTAGTAGCCTACCATAACAACAACAAATTATAACGTTACAATTCAAAACCATTTTTGTATAATCATAAATTATCGCTTTACCACGTCAACACTACCCGTTATGCACTTAAGCTCCATCTAAACGTCACCGTTTATGAGGGGTCTTGCCAGCTCCGTTTGCCTTTCCTCCTCTCTACCCTTTTCCCAAATTTGAATCCTCCTCAGTTTTTTTGTTTTCAAAATTAAAAAGCGAAATTAAAAGTATCAAAAATAAAGAAATCGCAAAAATTAAAGAAAAATCATTTTGAAGTGCACAGACTTCAATCGTCTCTCTCTCTCTCCGACTCCCCCCTCTCCCTCTCCTCGGAGAAAGCTTTCTGATTAAGCTTTCGTCGTCTCCCCCACTGCAAAATCTAGCTCGATCTGTAAATTGTTGAGAAATCTCATCTAAAACAAGACTTCATTTGCTCAATTTTAGCAACTTTCTTCACCTCAGTCAACTCGCATTCACCATGATCTCCAGCGGAGGATTGGAATTCCCCGCTCCCAAGGTCCGTAATGGCGACGTGTCGGCCTCAGCTGCTGTACCGGTCACCAGAAACTTAGCGGCCGATACTGACGCCACTGCTTCGGCTTCCGCTTCGGAAGACGATATGAGTACAAATTCCGATGACATCTCCCTCGATTCGTCTCCTGAGAAGAGTAAAATGTCCAGTGGCGTGGGTCGTAGTTACGGAAGAAACTCGTCCTATTATACTCACTCCGAGGTTAGCTCCTCCAGAGAGACTTCCGTAGGTGCCGGCGAACAGACGGAACCGAAATTTGACGGTGATACGGAGGACTATGAATCCACGGATTCAGCTACTAGCTCGCAGTTTTCCGCTGCGAATATTAGAGGCGGTGTATCTCGGCTGGAAACTCACTTACCTAAGACAGACGGTGGAGCTGCCGTAGAGAAGGTTGAACATTTCTCATTTGCTTTTCTCAATACTAAAATATGTATATCACTTGTGTTAAAATCTCCGATCCTAGAGCGTTATTGCTGGATCGAAAACATTTTAGGATGATGGATGATTTTCCCAAGTTTCGTTGGGTTAGATGACCAATAAAATGATAGATATTGGAAGATATGCCATCGCGTCTTTACTTTGTTGAGTTGTTCTAGAGAGTAGCTATGTGAGACAATGATAAACACACTGAGAAGCTAGCTTTCTTTATTCGTTGATTGTGGTATGAAGATTTGGTGTTTGTGGCCTTCTCGTCATAACAATGTGGAAATATAGCCAGGAGCTTGTGCTTTAGCTGATGATATATAGGCTGTATGCATGCTATACCTGACAAAATTTGTTCATCTTGGTTCAGATTTACATGTATACTGGTGAAACAAAGATAATGTGAAGAGTATTTTCCTATATTGATCTCATAATCTAGTTCATATTGCAGGAGCTTGATGAGAAGTTTTCTGAAGAAGAAGTAAGCGATATTCCTAGTGCCCCTCCATTTTCCGGGGAAGCAGAAGAATCTGAAGAAATTAAACCAGCAACTTCAAGCGTCCAAGTTTCAGAAGTCAAAACAGGAGATTGTGTAGAAAGTAGACAGACTGGCCACTTTACTAGGTATTCTCTTTTTTTTTCGCTCTCTATATGAAGTAAATTCTCAGTTTGGTTAACCATCTTAACGTTTTGCTTCTATTTCTGTAGACCTAGTGCTGCTTCTGAGTCATCTGGGCCATCTGACCAACATCCAGCTCGGCTGCCAACTTTTCATGCGAGGTAATTTTGATTCTATTGGTTTGTTTACTGCTTCAGAAACTGAATATCGACACATTGAAAACCCCCAGTGTTATGTTTAGTAAACAAGCTGGATTTTTCTTAATCATTCTGCCATTTTTCTATGTACCCGATACAGTGCTCGTGGGCCATGGCATGCTGTTGTTTCCTATGATGCATGTGTACGGCTTTGCCTTCATGCGTGGGCAAAGGGTTGCATGGAGGCTCCCATGTTTTTGGAAAATGAATGTGCTCTTCTACGAGAAGCATTTGGGTGAGTTTACTATAGTCTCTCTCAGTAGATATTTTCACAAGTAATTAATAATTAACATATGATTTTTGGGTTAATACTGAATAACAGGTTGCAGCAACTCCTTTTGCAATCGGAGGATGAGCTACTGGCGAAGCGATCTTCACAAGCTCCGCACGAGGGAGTTGCACCAAAACCCAAGAAAAACATTGGCAAAATGACGGTGCAAGGTAAACTTGAATTCCATGTCACATCTGCTTCTTTGGCTGCCCCTCCTATAATCAGTACTCGTAACTAAATTTGGCTACTTTTGCAGTACGACGTGTTAAAACTGTTTTGGATGCTCCAACTGGCTGTAGTATATCATCTCTGAAGCCATCCTTGATAAAGTTCGAGAAAATCCGAGTTCGCTTTTCCAATATGTCAACACGCTTATTTTCCGGATGGCGGGCCCTAAGGAGGATCCATGTCCGTGTACCAGCCAATGGTTCTTCTCTTTCGCGTCAAAGCCTGGGATATGTACATGCCAGTACACAGTACTTAAAACAAGTTTCTGGTCTCCTGAAAACTGGTGTCACAAGTCTACGTAATAGTTCAACGTCTTATGATGTTGTACAAGGTATGTGAAGTTATTAACTAGTTGCCTATTCGGGAAGAATTAACTTTACAGTCTTTACTTAGCATATGTTATATATAAGGGATGTGTGGGCGAAGTTAGGAAGAAATTATTTCTATGTTTCTCCAGTTCACTACTCTCTGTTTTTTGTATGATAACTTTTATAAATATCGATTAATCCGTTTGGTTCTGTCATTCAGAAACATACTCGTGTAGGTTAAGATTGAAAAGCTTAACGGAAGATGACGCCATTATGATGCAACCAGGATCCGGTGAAAGCCATGTTTTGTATGTACTTATGTCTCCGAGTTTTCTTTCCCTCCCTCAAATCGATTTTTGGTAACTTTTCATATCTGTGGTGTCTGACAAAGTACATGGAACTTCAACAGCTTTCCTGATAGTCATGGAGATGATATGATTGTTGAAATCCTTGATTCGAACGGGAAGGACTTTGGGCGTGTGCTTGTCCAGCTAGCTAACTTTTCTGAAGATTCGGTAAGTCATTCTTACCTACCTTATTTATTTGTTAGTATGTTTCAAATGCTTCTAATGAAGAACGCACACAGGCTGAGAAACTTCGCTGGTGGTCTGTTTTTCGCGAACCTGAACATCAACTTGTGGGAAAACTCCAGCTCTATATTGACTATTCAGCAAGTTTTGATGATAACAGCCATTTGAAGGTGTGTTAACTACATATCACTCCTTACATTTGGTACTTGTGATGATCTCTCTTTTGTTTGCTTTCTGTGGGTGGATTGGCATCTCTTTGTTGTATGAGAGACACTCCAACAGTCCACTCCCTTGAGCAACGTTGCTCAAAATTACGAAAATTATTTACAAGTCCATTAATTAAAACGTTGCTCAAAATTATTGAAAATCGTGTATTAATTTTGTTTCATCTTCCTCTAGTGTGGTTCTGTTGCGGAAACAGTCGCATATGACCTAGTCCTGGAAGTGGCCTTGAAAATGCAGCGGTTTCAGCAAAGAAACTTGTTGTTATATGGTTCATGGAAATGGCTTTTGGAAGAATTTGCCTCCTACTATGGGATTTCCGATGTGTACACCAAGCTCAGGTATGCCGTACTCACTTTCTTTTTTTCTTTCTTATCATTTGATAAATATGCTTTAACTCCCTTTCTCTGCTTGCTTGTTTTGTTGCTTTAAGATACTTGTCCTATGTAATGGATGTCGCTACACCGACTTCCGACTGTCTCCATTTGGTACATGACTTGTTAACACCTGTCATCATGAAGGGAAATGGCAAGAGCGCCCTTAGTCATCAAGAGGTAAATCCGCAATTAACAATTATTTTTTCTTTGCCGTTTTCTGTTTTCATGTGGTTCTCTGAATGATGTGATTCCGGAAAATGCGGACTCGTCAAGAGATTTCAACCCTAAAGTTAGCCTGTATGCTTTGATCATAATACTTGAGTCGGAGCACTACACTAGCAATTATTATATGTTAATCACCATTGTATTTGTAGGTGAATAACAGAGTTAGACTTCACATAGTTACTCACATGACAGTTTTTCGTGTTGATTTGTTTCTTCTTTTGGAAGCATAATATGCTTGTCATACACATGCTCTTCTGCTTCTGAACCACTTATAAATCTATGCTTTTTGTTTTGTTTCCTTTCTACAGAATCGGATCTTGAATGAAATCAAGGACCAGATTGAGCAGATTCTGAAATTGGTCTTCGAGAACTACAAATCTCTTGACGAGTCCGCATTTTCCGGAATGATGGATGTAGTTAGCTCTGCAACAGGAGTACCAGCGCCAGCACTCACTCCTGCCGTTAAATTGTATATGCTCCTGCATGATATCTTGTCTCCCGAGGATCAGACTAGTCTTTGTCATTACTTCCAGGTATAGCATACAACTTCTCAGTTGCCTCACCTTACTCTTGATCATAATTTCTTACATCTATTTGGCATCAATGCTTTTACAGGCAGCAGCAAAGAAGAGATCTAGAAGGCACATGGGTGAGATAGATGAGTTTGTTACAAACGGCAGTGAGCCCAATTTTTTGGACCCTTCTGCAATGTCGGCTGCTTACCAGAAAATGACTATGGTCTGCAAGAATGTAAAGAATGAGATTTATACTGATATCGAGATCCAAAATCAAGACATACTTCCCAGGTTAGTATGCCAGTGGAAAAAAAAATTTGTTCAGTTAGTCTTCAGTTCAGTTATTTCCAAATAATTGATATAAAACTTAATTGAACGCTACTGTTGTCCAAAATAGGCAACCTCAAGTAGATCTTCAACTAAAATATTAATTGCTGACCAACCTAGTCAAACTGAAGTTGATACTGTTATTGGTTAGTTGGTCACAAGCTCTTGAGTTTCGAAGTAGTGGCAATATTTTTCATCTTCTTTTCCTTCCTGTAGCTTCTCTTTCAATCTATGGTTATACCTACTTATCATTTCCCATAGTAGTGCCTTCATGTGTTATTTGTTATCTTTGAGCCACTGTTGTGACTTGCGAATTTGAGATATGTGGAATGCACGTAAGGCCCTTGTAGCACTTTCTGCTGGAGGTTGATTGCTCAATGTTTGTTATATTGATTTATGCAGCTTTCTCGATCTTCCAAACCTGTCAGCGTCTATATACAGCACTGATCTCTGCAACAGACTTCGAACATTCCTCGTTGCATGTCCTCCATCTGGCCCTTCACCAACAGTTGCAGAGCTAGTGATTGCAACTGCAGACTTTCAACGTGATCTTTCCAGCTGGAACATTAGGTAGGTCGTTTAAATTATTTGATTTGTTGATTGTCTGTTGTTTTTAGCTGAATCATATTTCATTTTGCAGTCCTATCCAAGGCGGTGTTGATGCGAAAGAGTTGTTCCACCTGTATATTATGATTTGGATTCAAGATAGACGCCTTTCCTTACTAGAGTCATGCAAACTTGATAAGGTATGTGTACTGAATTTTATGTGTAGTTTCCTTCAGATTGGTTTTTTTCCTTTTCTACATCAAAGCTGTAGAGAAGCAAAAGTATTTTTGTCAAGATATGCAATTTCACATGAATAAGTTACGAAAATATTGAAACAAATTGAGATATAATTTCTGTGTGGATTATGATTTATGTGAATAGCTGGATGTGGATGTCGTTCTGGATTCGTCTAACATAAGTCGATACATACTTCTCTAGTCTCTCATTCTTGTCAGCTTGTGGCGCATTGTTGAGAAACTGATTCTATGTATAGGTAAAATGGGCTGGAGTCAGGACACAGCATTCAACAACCCCATTTGTTGATGAAATGTACACCAGACTGAACGAAACCATTCAAGACTATCAAGTTATCATTTCCAGATGGCCGGAGTATATCTTTGTTCTGGAGAGTGTAAGTTTAGCTGCTCCTTGATGCCTTTTGATTTCGCAATTGTGAAAATATTTTCTTGTATGTTCCATTGCACGTAATAAGCTACAAATCCAAGGGATTTTCATAATCAGGGATTGGCGATAAAAAAAATTTATCTTACGAAAATAGGAGTGAAAAAGGTTGACAAAAACTGTGTTCGTTTTTAGGCCATTGCTGATGTTGAAAAAGCAATCGTGGAAGCTCTGGACAAGCAGTATGCAGATGTCCTGTCACCTCTCAAAGAAAACTTGGCTCCAAAAAAGTTAAGCTTCAAGTATGTCCAAAAGCTGACCAAAAGATCTGTGATTCCATATGTAGTCCCCGATGAGGTGAGCATAATAATAATGTTCCAACATTTTTTCTGTTACAAGAAAATATTTGTTTTGCTGAGAAGTTTCTTTATCTGCTCGGTGCAGCTGGGCATTCTATTAAACTCCATGAAGAGGATGCTTGATGTTCTACGGCCTAATATAGAGGCTAAATTCAAAGCATGGTCTTCATGCATTCCTGATGGTGGGAACGCAGCTCCTGGCGATCGTCTTTCTGAGGTGACAGTGATGCTCAGAGCCAAGTTTCGAAATTACCTTCAGGCTGTGGTCGTAAAACTCGTAGAAAATGTGAGTCTATGTTTTGTACTCTTGCTGGATTTCGCATGTTTTGAGATTCTTACTCCCTTTGTAAAATGCTTGTGTTGTAATTGGTTATTTTGTTTTGTTTACAGAGCAAGCTACAGAAGACGACAATGTTGAAGAAGATTCTTCAGGACTCTAAAGAAAGTGTTGGAGAATCGGACATCAGAAGCAAAATGCATAACCTGAAGGATCAGCTCACCAACACAGTGAATCATCTACACTCGGTTTGCGAGGCGCATGTCTTCATTGCATTGTCTCGAGGATATTGGGATCGTATGGGACAGGTTTGGCCTCTCCTGGTTTTTGTTTTTGGTTTTGTGGTGTTGGAAAAGCTGAATTCTTCTTCTGTGCATGACAGATTGTTCTAAGCTTCTTGGAGAATAGGAAAGAGAACAGAGCTTGGTACAAGGGTTCTAGAGTTGCTGTCTCAGTAAGTGCCAATAAAGCTGCAGCTACTTGGATCGTATAAGTAAAAGACTTTGCCTGATCTTAGGTTATTATTTGCAGATATTAGACGATACGTTCGCAGCACAGATGCAACAGCTACTTGGCAACTCGTTAAGAGAGCAAGACCTAGAGCCTCCGAGATCGATCATGGAGGTTCGCTCGATTCTTTGCAAGGACACTGCAGATAATAAAGCCAAGTCTTTCTACTACTGAGCATTAAACAGCTAAAAATGCTCAAAAGAATTGTGAGGATCAGATCTCATTTGCTCGTCTGCTTGAAGCTGCAAGTATTTTGCTTGGTGGAGCAAATCATCGAAACCTTCAGATAGCTTTTGGATGTCTAATAAAAACACAATGGTTACCACATTTTTCTTTAGTACTAAAATGTCAATATATTACTAGACTGGCGTTAACATCCCATCGCATACGAGTTGTGGAAGAGTTGATAACACGGTGAAGTAATTAATGCACAAAACTCTCTTAATGAAAATTAATTGAACGTGTCCATATCTAATAAATTCAAACGAGCGAAGGAGAACAAGTCTCCAGAAAAGCTGATAAACATGGATAAGAAGGATCTATTGTCCTCCCAAGATACTATTTTGGACCTAAATGACACCAAAGTTGGTGATGTGAAGAAGATTTGAGATGACAAGTTTTTATGGGAAAATTATCGCCTTAAATGAGCATGGAAAACGATGCTCAACATTGATTTCAAACTTGCAGTCGTCAAACAAAACCTTACCAAGGATACTCAGATTTCTATCTTGCTTGGATCAGGATCTCCAATTAAATGTGTCCATAAACTATCTTCAAGTGGATCTCGTGTTAGATTTCGTGCCAAATGATGTTTCCAAAACTTAGGATTTCAATCTCTTTTAGGGTTTAAATTTTTAGTTTCTAATGAATAAGAAATCTTTCTGAAATCTAATCACACGACTTCAGAAATATCAAACTAATTTTGAAGATTGTTAACATCACAAACAAGACGAAGTAACAAATGGCATTTGTACAGATATAAATTAAATGATATAAAACATTGCTGAGTCAAGCCTGTTGTAACTTTTGAGCACCATGTGAGTTGTGAGACGACCGTGTCTTGAGTTTCAGACAAGCTTTGATATGGCCTTGCAAGACACCCAGAAGGCTTTTGATGCGATACTCAGGATCATCGGGTTCTGATATATCCTGTTGCGAAAAGAATTAAAAGTGGCTATTAGATTCGGAAACATTACGACACACAAACAAAACAAAACATCGGATGTTTCTGCTCGATGTACCCTATCGCAGTGGCGCTCCATGACGCAACGTTGTAAATAACTTTACTTCCCTCCCACGCTTTCCGAAGCTTCCCCTTTCTCTTCTTCACTGAAAACATGGTGCTAAGTGCTACATCGCAATTCATAAGCAAACTCTTAATCTCTGATAGAAATAAGGAGAGACATCGACAGATCAGTTGGGTTGTCAAGTGTTTGGTTGTTCTTTGGTACTTTCTCTGGTTCAGGGAGTGTTGGTAAAGCGAAAATCAATTTATAATTTGGAAATTAGAGATTTACCTTTCTGAAGCTGATCAGGTGAAATATCCTACACAAAAGAGAGCAGACAGAGTAAGGTTGATGAGATACAAAAACGAGCAAGGAACGAGATTGGGCCTTACGTACCTTTGTCTGCTTAAGGGATGATAAATACGTAGCCATGAAACACGCAATACCGTCTGCGATATCTTCTTCCCTAACAACCACATAATCATCTTCCGTTTCACCCATACTTCCTTCACCCCATATATCATCTTCACTAACTACGTCCCAAGTGCTACCATCTTCTGCAATTCAATAACTTACTTAATAGTTATCTCTACAACCAATAAACAAAACACAGCCCCTGACATCATACGTTGGGTAAACAAACTGTGCAACTTCTTACCAGCAATATCTTGGGAAACTGAAACTTGGGCTAACTCTATCCTTTCACGGAAGTCATGACATTCAACTCTAGATTTGATGAGCTCATAAAACTGCACAAGAGAGAAGAGATCACAGAGTCATTCATTAATCGAAGTCATAAGCTTTTTAGATCTTGAGCATAATCTACAATTTATCCACTGAAACCATGTTTAAATGTTCCACAAACACGAAATCAAGCAATAATGTCGTATAGTTCGTATCCAATTCTAAAATTAACTCTACTCCATTGATTTCAAACTAAGAGATGCTCATGAGTCCTGAGTATCCTCTATATTAGTATTAGGAGACCCAAAAGAAGTCATCATCAAATTCTACTCCCAATCAGTCAACGAGCATAAATAAGCTAAGCTATCAACAATCAACAATCCTACGAAGCAAAGAGCGTAAGGGTACTTTATCAGCTTCAGGATCGGAAAACGAAAACTCTTCGCTGTCCGGTGAGTCACTTTGTTCGCCAACGCCGTCGCTGTTATCGTCTCCGCCGGGACTATTCTCGGGGATGTTTAGCAGCTCGAGAGCTCTCTGGCAATCCTCGAGCAGATTCTGCAACGTCTTCCGCTTGACACGAATACTTTCCAAATCGACGCGATTAACTTGGCTCTCGGAATCATGAGTCGAGCTAGAGACCTCGATTTCCATGGTTTCCTCTGGTTGGGACGAAGCTCTCACGGCATGGGAATCGCAGAGATCTGGCTAATTTTCTGAAAAAGAGAAGACGATTGATTGTTGTCGTCCTCTTGCTTTTCCCTTTGTTTTTATTTCTGTGCGACCTATTTGTTTATTTGATTTCCACCGGACAAAGGAAACAAAAAAAAAAAAAAGAGAGTCGTAAGTAGTAAGACAACAAGCAACTAAAATTTGCCTGAATAAGAATCTATCTATTGAATATTTTGTTGAGAACAAAAAAAAAAAAAGTGATTAAATAAAGGGCTACAGAAATTTAATAGATTTAATATTTAAATATTTCATAACTTTTTATCCAATCGTAAATAGCTTAAACATCTAATGTCCGAAAACATTTATGCTTACTTAGCAAGAACTCGATGAATATAATGTCTGCCTGCACATATACATGGAATATCTCAACGCCGACAAGCACAATTATGATGTTGAAGAGGAACATCATATCTCCAATCGTATATCACAAGTCTATCTTATACACATTGTCACTAGCTATCAAGTCTATCACAAGTCTATACATAATGTTTTCACTATCTCCAATCGTATAGCACAAGTCTATACATACATTAGTGTGGTTTTCTTTATATAACAAGTCTATACATAATGTTTTCGTGAATTGCAAAATACACATTTGCATGTCATAGATGCAAGCAATACGCATCATCTAATATTGTCTCACACTAATATCCCTCATATATAATTTTTGGTTTTAATCCCTCGTATATATTATATTGATCGCTCGCAGTTGACAAGCTCCTTTAACAAATTGTTGAGCTCTCATAAAAGTTGTTGCATGAATCATCGCATCTTGCACTTGAGTTGCGATTACGACGGTTACGAATCGAGGAGATTAATTCGTTGATTAATAAAATATATTTTTTTCTGTCTTTCAATAGAACTATCCACGTAAGAATCAGTTAAATTTTTCCCATACACAATCTTTCATAACCGTCTCAATTTATGTCGTTAGATCCTTGTCAACTTTACAACATGTTGTTGTTTCTAAGTCTCTAATAACATATCTAATCTTATCCGTCTTGAATGGGAACAAGATTAGGAGTGACGGAAATGTTTGTATCATCATTTCATGTCGCAAGGGCCGTTCGGGCCCATAAGTGTTGCTCGGACATCCACCAGGCAAGATCGATCGATGTTAAAATCCATATATGTATTAAATAAGAGTTTATTCACTTATACATATATATGCATTACACATATAATTGAATAATATTCGATGAATAGTAGTATATTGAAACACCCATCAATCAAAAAACAAATTTATCGAAATGCAGACGAATGAACGAGTCCCCATGCACGCAACATCATTATGATATTAGATAAATTGTCTAAATTAATGGGTCACGTAGCTTATAAATTATTCAAACCGAAACGATGTAAGACAAAAAAAAAAAAAAAAAAAAAAAAAAAAAAAAAAAAAAAAAAAAAANATACTAATAAGCAAAGATGTCACCGTTAAGAACAAAATAAAAAAGAGAGTGGTGGAGGGTAGTGCTAAGCACGATTCAGTAATACTTAGGTCATAGGGTCAACCAGTGCAAGTTGTACTAAGGTTGTCAATTATATTTCCCTTTTTTTATTTTTCCAATTACAAATCAAATGTATGACTGGTAAGGACCAATGAGAGAGGGGCTACTGTTGATCTATTATTCCACAACTAATGTAGTAATTGATGTGAGTAGAGGCATATATTAAGTAGCAGTTCCAAAAATATTGAGTATAAATCTCGTAATTATAAGAGTGGATAATGTGTGTGTAATTTAATTCAAAATCGGTATTTTTGTTATTGGAGAAAAAAGAAGAGGTCAAAAAGAAAAGAGGAATTTTCCCTCCAAGAAGGGAGGGGAATGATGAGGTGTACGTACAACCGCCGAATAAAAAGAAAGTTTCCTTTCTTTACGCCCAAAATTTTCGGTTCACCTCTTTCCTTCTTTCCTTGAACACATCAATCAACCAATCTCACCATTTCTCTCACCCTAACCAAAAACCAAATCAATGATTTTTTAATTTTTTGATAATCGATTATTATTATCATCTCCCAGATCAATTCAGGTTTTGTTCCCCGAGTTCATCAGCTAATCCGATTGCGTTGTCCTAGATGTTGATCGGACATTTTTTTTGTTTTTCCCTGGCTTTAGGTGCCGCATTGTAATGGAGTGAAACGCATTATCATCAAATTATGGCTAACAAAAACGGAGAATCTTCTTCACAGCCTCCTCCTCCTCAGGTGCAGCCACCACCACAACAACAACAACAAAACCAGCAACAACAGCAGCAGCAGAATGATCATGATCAAGAGCAGGAGTCTCATGTGCGTTCTCTCTTTTCCGATGATACTAAATGTTCCTCCGTCAAAATATTGATCATTATTTGTTTGTTTTATTCTTCTTCCTATCACAGGGCGACACCTGTAGTTTTCCTCCTGCGCAGGCTGGAAACACAGACGCGCGTTCCCGTGGTGGCAACACGGTAATTATTTCTTACTCTTATTCCCCTGCGGTTAATTCCTAATGACAGATTTAGCTGGTTTTTGATCTGTAACATTAAGTTTGTGAAATGCTTGTCTAGTTTCCAGATTCGATCGTCATTTTTTTGAGTATTTGGTTAATATTATTTGCATTTGCGTGATGATGAGCATTCATATTATAATCTTATGAGCAAATTACATTTCAATCGCGAGGATCGGTACTACTTGGAAGGAATTGACTTAGGGGATGATTTTTGCGTTTTCAGGTTAAGCTATGCTTGCACATTTAAATCAAAACACAAATTAACTTTGTTAGTTTTTTTTCCTTTTTCTTTTTACACAAAACAGACAGTATGTTCTTCTTCTTCCGTTTACGTTTTGCAATGGCGCTAAAATTTATAAAAAAATATGTTGATAAGAAGCTAAAATGTTGTGATTTACTTTGAATGTAAAGATACTAATTAATCATGTAAAAAATGCAAACAAAAAGAGACAATCCTAACTAGTATGTTGTTGAATTTATCTCTTACGTCTTAGTGAAATCTGTTAATGTAGAGTGGATTTACTTTCTACTTTTGTAGGTATTCAAGAGTGGACCGCTATCTATATCATCAAAAGGTATGTTTTACTTGTTAGAGTGAGATTTTGTGGTTGCCATATTAAGATTCAAAAGGTTTTTTCAGGGCTTGGGTGGACATCTTGGAAGAAAAGATGGTTTATCTTGACGCGTACTTCACTGGTTTTCTTTCGTAGTGACCCGGTAAGCATTCCTGTTCTGATCAAGGACAGATATCTCATATAGTTTTTTCAAGACAGCATGATAAATGTATTTACAGACGTTTCTCTGTTTTATTTTACAGAGCGCAGTCCAACAGAGGGGCAGTGAGGTCAATTTAACCCTTGGTGGAATTGATCTCAACAATTCAGGCAGGTTGGCTTATTGTTTGAATCGCTTAATCTTTTGTTTCTTATGATTATCAGAGTAATTATGTTAATATCTGTTCGGTGTTTTTATCAAAAAAAAAATATATATATATCTGTTTCGGTGTTACTAACATCATATAACTGCGGACTATATTTTCTAGTGTGGTTGTTAAGGCAGACAAAAAGTTATTGACTGTTCTCTTCCCCGATGGTCGTGATGGACGCGCTTTTACACTCAAGGTTTCTTCAAAACTTTTCTCTATTTCATCTCCTTAATCTTGTTACTAGTCAGTTGCATCCATTTCATCCTTCCATGGACGCGCAGGCTGACACCATGGAGGATCTACAAGACTGGAAAGCTGCTCTAGAAAACGCTTTGACACAAGCACCTAGTGCTTCCCATGTCATGGGTCAAAACGGTATCTTCAGGAATGATCATGCTGAGGCTCCAGCCGGTGTTGATGAACAGAGTATGTTTGTCACTTTTTTTATTTTTTAAAAATACTCATGCAAACAACAAGATTTATTTTGAGTGTTGTGAGACGAATGTCAAAGGTTTGTCCGAGTGTGGACATAGTTTAGATAGTCGGTGACATTCCAAAGATTAGTTTTATCTTTCAATTTCAATGATGCATGTTTTATTACAGAAGAGGAGACACCAACACAATCAACCGTTCTTGGAAGACCAGTTTTACTTGCTCTAGAAGATGTTGATGGAGCTCCATCTTTCTTGGAAAAGGCCCTTAGATTTGTTGAAGATCACGGTACTAGTTTCAGGCTTTTGAGCATCGATTTGCTGCTTTCCTTTTTAGCAGCCATATTGAACACAAGTCAACATGCAACTTTATATCTTGCATGCAGGAGTCAAGATAGAAGGAATCTTGAGACAAGCTGCTGATGTTGATGATGTTGAACATCGGATTCGTGAATATGAGCAAGGTTTATTACACGTGATTTATTTATTTATTTTGTTTTTTTCTTGATTTGCTGCACTGTGAATTTCCAGTCTAATACGTATAGTCGTCACTTGGCTCAGGGAGAAAGGACTTCTCTCCCACGGAAGATGCTCATGTTATTGCTGATTGCCTTAAGGTATGTTCTTGATCTTAGAATATGCCACTTGTCACTACATTGCCTTTTCACTCTTAAAATCTCTCTAACTGTATCCATTAATTGCGCAGTATTTTCTCAGAGAGTTGCCTTCCTCTCCGGTCCCTGCATCTTGTTGCAATGCCCTTCTCGAAGCTTGCCGTAAGTTTATCATTCTCTTCTGTTTTTCTCTTTTCTTTTAGAGCCCTTCTCTGGTGTTCTGACGCGTAACATGATCAGGTACTGACCGTGGCAATAGAGTCAATGCTATGAGGGAAGCAATTTGTGAATCATTCCCTGAACCAAATCGGCGCCTACTGCAAAGGTTAGTCTCTTATATCTGCACAGTTTTAAGTATCATGCATATATATGGAGTTAAGAAACTTTTTGTTACTAACTGTGTTTGTTTTGTCTCCTCTTGCAAGAATCCTGATGATGATGCAGGTTGTGGCCTCTAACAAGAATGTGAACCGGATGAACACGAACGCTGTTGCAGCTTGTATGGCACCGCTACTTCTTCGACCTCTTCTTGCTGGCGACTGTGAAATAGAAAATGACTTTGACGTCGGTGGTGATGGTTCGATGCAACTTCTGCAAGCAGCTGCTGCAGCAAATCATGCACAGGCTATAGTGATTACATTGCTAGAAGAATATGAAAGCATCTTTGGAGTAAGATTATTAAACTTTCTCTTTGATTAATTTCCAGTCGCTGACTTGTAGATACAAAAATGGTCTAATGTCTGCAGGAAGGTTCATTGTCACCAGGCTTGTACTCTGACTCAGAAGAGAGTGGTAGTGGAACGGAAGAGGGAAGTGATGATGAAGAGTATGATGACGATGACGATGATGGCTCACGGGGATCTGATGAATACACAGATGAGGAAGAGGATCTTGAAAATGAATCTAACGGATCATACAGTGAGAGTGCCGCCTCAGCCGACGATCATGATGGGCATGACACCAATCCTGATGATGACTTTAAGGCACGGTCCTATATATACAAGTTCTTTGCTTCTCATTGCATCTTACTTTGCGACTGTGTTTGCAAAAATAAAGACTTTCTTGTTTTTTGTTGTTGTTTCATATTGGCAGATAAATGATAGTTTAAGCTCTGAGTCCAAAACCCCAAAAGCAAGTAAGGAGCCTCAAGCTCCTAAGAAGCTTTTATCTGGCACTAGACGATCTTCCCTACCACGGCATGATAGTTCCAAAAAGGATGAGAATATCCATGTTAAAGGCTCTGATAATGCAGAGGTAAAGGATGTTGCGGAAGTCTTAAAAACTGAGGATAAAAACTCATCAACATCAGATGTGACATCTGAATCTGTCAGTGAGAAACCGTCGACATTAACCAGTGCACCAGGAGGAAGTAAAAGACTATGGGGCCGTACCGCTGTAAGTTTCTTTTTCTTCTTGATATGTGATTTTTCCTAGATCTTTAGTAAGTTTGGTCTTTTATGTGCCTAGGGGAAGAAAAACCTTTCGATGGAGTCTATTGATTTCAATGCGGAAGTGGACGAGGACGAGTAAGTATCATCATCATCTCTATAGTCTCTACAATACAACTCATTTTACATGTTTATGTTTCTTCCTCTTGGCTTCTTTTTGGTTATGTGACAATTTTTGTATTCTGCAGTGCTGACATTGAAAGACTTGAGTCAACCAAAGTGGAGCTGCAAAACAAAATTACAGAGGAGGTCACAAATAAGTCCTTTTTGAGTATTTAATTTATTGCTTAAGAAGTGATTTTAATTAACGAGTATGTGACCTGTAACAACATTCTTCAATTTGTGCTACAACAGGTTAAAAACAATTCAGTTCTACAAGCTAGTTTGGAGCGACGGAAGAAGGCTTTGTACGTCCGGCGCCAAGCTCTAGAGAAAGATGTAAGTGTAAAACATCATACCTATTGGAGCTATATGATGTTTGTTTTTACTGAATGTGTTTTACTTTCCTCTAGGTGGAAAGACTACAAGAACAATTGCAACAAGAGAGAGACAGAAAAACAGCTCTGGAGGCAGGACTAAACATGTCAAAAGGGAACCAACCTATTCCAGAAATAAACGATGAAAAGGTTTCTCTATCTTCATTTTTCTCTAACAACTTGTTGATTTTTCTTTGGCTAAAGGTTACATTGTCTAACTTGGAAGACATTTTGACAGTTGAAGAGAGATCTTCAAGACGTAGCTCAGGCGGAGACTGATATTGTCAACTTGGAACATAAGGTTGATGATCTTGAAAATAGACTTGGTGGTCAGCAAGACGTAAAGGCCTCTGGTTCAACGCATGGTGCCGGCAGAGATTCTCGGAGAATGCCAGAGCACAATGCAAAGATGTAAGGATTCATCACATTTTACCCTCACAACCTTTTTCTTCAGATCATGTCAAAGCTAAGTCACTAGTCTTCTTTCAACTTTGTCACACAGGAAGGAGAAACAGAAAGATACTGAAGCAGCCAAGGTAACAACACACTGTAAATATCTCAAGACTGCATTTTTGCCTCTGTATCTATACGCACGCGCTACTTACTGATCGGTTACATTTTGCAGGATGGGCAAGGAGCTGCAAGAGATAATGAGACAGAGAAGCAACAAGATCAACGGAGCAAAAGCTCGCAACAAGAGGTGCCACGTGGCAGCTCAAAGCATGCGGGCATGTCTAAGAGGTCTAGCTCAAAGGGAGAGGTAACAACACAAACAGTAGCATTAAATTTACATCCGAATACCGTTTGAAAACTAAGGAGCTGAGTACAACAAACAAAACAGGGAACAACAACAACAACTTCTGCACTTTCCAAACTGACAATGCGACTCAACTTCCTCAAGGAGAGACGGAGTCAGATTGCGAATGAGCTCTTAAACATGGACAAAGGAAGAAACCCAGGCCAATCCAGTCCATCATCCGGGCAAAACCAAAGTTCGCAGGAAACTGAAAGAGGAACAGGGTCTAACCAGAACCAGAACCAGAACCAGGATTCAGACAGCAGCAGGCTCCATAGCCCACATGTTCTTGACAGAGGAAGATCCGAGAACGGAGGAGGAGACAGAGACAGAGGCAGAGGATCTGGAGGAAACAATCCCAACACTACATCCAGGACCTTTTCCAGATGATCTCTCTTTATAAGAGCCTGCTTTAACAACTTCTTCTTCCACAGATGTACATCCACCATTGATTTAACTCCAGGTCCATTTTATATGCTTATTCTTCTCCCCAACAACATATAACAGATTCATTCTTTTTAGTCTTTCTTTTTTTTTTTTTTATCTCTTTCAAAGACCAAATAAACTCGTGTTTTTACTGTGCTTTGGTAGAGACATTCACATCAGTATAGAAACGAAAACTGAATTTGTATTTATAACAACAATGCTTTGAACAAACATATATTGAATTCCTCTTCCCTTTGGTTTTCGCTACCCCAAAAATGAATAAATCAATCAATATAAATTAAACAACACCTATGCTTAGTCGTCATCATCATCATCTTCATCTTCAAGTTCAACAATCAAAGAAATGATCAAAAATCACGAAGCAGCTTCTTGACTTGCTCCAACGTAACGAAGAGCACAACAGTGAAAGGTCCTTGCCTACAAACCGTAGGAACAAAGCCTTTATACAGAGCCATTGGTCCTTCTGCTCTAACCGTCTTCACCGCACAATCCCACGCGCCTTTGTACGGAGCCTCCGCACCAGGCGCCTCCACCTTCATATTCATCACTCTCGTCTTTATCACGTCCACCGGATTCGACGCCACCGCCGCAACCAACCCCGCCGCGAAACTCGCCACCACGTGAGTCCCGAGCCCATCCTTCATCACTCCGCTCTCCACTATCCCTTCCTTGAACTGATCGTACGACGCCAGCTGAGCCGCCGTCACTATCATCGCTCGGTTAATCGTAAGGGCCGAGCCACGCCACAAGCTCACTACGCCTTCTTGCTTCGCCATCCTCGTGATCGCGTCTCCTACTCCCGCGTAATTACGACGCTGTGCTAGAGGAAGCCTACCGTCCGCTTGCATCCGCACCATCGCCACGTCGGCTGGGTTTCCGACAGCGGCTCCGATCCCACCGGCGACTAGCCCCGCGGCGATTTTACGAGTCAGATTCAGCTTCCCCGACTCGGGATCGGTCCATTTGTTCTTCAGCACCTCGTAAAGACCCATCCTGGTGGTGGAATAGAGCGTCTGCCGGAGAAGTGTGGCGGAGACGCCGGAGAATAGCGCGGCGGCGCCTTCCGCCTTGACGATGTTGATTCCGAGGGAAATGGGACCTATTTTGGGGACCGAAGAGGTCGTCGTCTCCAGAAAAGCTGCAGGAGAATTGTGGAAAGCGAGAGCTGGACGGAGGAGAGTGACGGTGGAGGGAACTGCGGAAGCTTCGCCGTGGAGCTGAAGACGAACCTTGATGAGATCGAGGGGGTGAGTTGAGCAACCGGCGACTACAGAGGCAATCCCACCTTCCACGAAACTTTTGACGCCCATTGTTGTAAAAATTGGATTAAACTGAAGATGGAAGAGAGAAAATTCAGAGATTGGTGGGGAGAAGAAGAGAGGGGAAGAAGGTATTTGTAGTCAAGTTTGTGACGCGGTTTTGCGTTGTGGCGTAAAGCTGTTGAATGTTGACGAATGTGCTCTAAAGGCTTCTTCGTAGTAACAACAGAGAGAGTACCACTAAAAGTTAACCCTAGTTGTGTAAAAATTGAAGTCAGCCACGACGCTTATAAAATTAATCTAGTCAAAGTTAAAAGACGTGTGTGTGAGTTAGAGACGGCCCATTTTTTGCTGTATGGGCTTACGAGCAAGGTTAATTGGGCTTACTATCAGCTCACAAAAAAAAAAAATATTATCGTCGCCTGAGAGATTCGAACTCTCGCGGGCAGAGCCCATGTACTTAGCAGGCACACGCCTTAACCACTCGGCCAAAGCGACTTGTTGATGAAAGTTTATGGGCTTACAGATAAGAGTAAATGGGCTTCCTTTCAGTTGATGAAGTTTTACGAAAAAATAATCGTCGCCTGAGAGATTCGAACTCTCGCGGGGAAACCCCATGTACTTAGCAGGCACACGCCTTAACCACTCGGCCAAAGCGACTTGTTGCTTATAAATAATGTGGACTTAGTAAAATTTATTTATTATAGAAAAGAGAAAATGGGTTTTAGTCTTTTTGTAGTGGTTTGCGGTAGTCTACTTTGTGTAGATTTGGAATTCTAGTCAGTCAAGCGTGTGGATTGGCCCAGTCGTCGTTTGGCATCAGTCTCAAAATGGACCCCAACTTGTTATGACGATAAATGGTTCGTTGCTTCTGCTTTCAAACTTGGCCATAACTTGAGAAATGATTTAGCTCCATGCCACATGACCATCCCTTACTAACATACTAACAGAGCCAATTCCATAAACATGTGCATTTAGATTCTAAGAAGCATCAATGTTACAATTGAACGAGTTCGCTTCAAATGAAGGAAATGTAGCATTTGTGTTATTATCACTCTTTCCAATTATTCACTGCCTTTTCCATGATCTCAAGAGCTGAGTAGTATAACCATTTTTTCGTTCGGCTATAATTTTTTTTTTGTTATCAATATAAAAGAAAAAATCATTACCTGAAATATTTGATTTAAATAAAAGACTTCCCTGGCTTGACGACAAAAAGGATAAAATAAAACAATTACTACTGGTTGAGGCAAAAAAAAAAAAAAAAAAAAAAAAAAAAAAACCCGGGAAAAAAAAAAAAAAACNAAACGTCTTCGTTTTAGAAAAGTAATATTCTGCTAATTTCTTCCTCCTTCTGTTGAAGAATCTCTCCACTCTTTTCATCTTCATTCCTTCTTTCGAAACCCTAAGCTAGAAAGTCCAGATTTTTAATTTTTCCGGGAACTCAGAAAGGAAAACCCAACTTGGGCTCTCGAGGGTTTTGTTTATTCGTGTGATCTTGGATTTTGGTGGTTCGTCATTTGGAAGCTTACCCACCAGCGGAATCAACTGTGCCGATTTCTGACTTCTCTGCATGCCAAATCGCCGTGCTTATACTAACAGCAACCTCCTTCCCCGGCTTATATGCCGGTGAAATCTATGGTTGGTGGTCAGATTTGGAGCTCTGGGTTATTTCTAATTGTTTGTGAATCTGGTGGAGGATAAATGCTCCTTGTTGGGGATCTAGGGATTTCCAGTCTTCTAGTCCTTGTGATCTCTCTTGTTCTACCTCTGATCGCCTTCTTTGTTCGGCGCAAATGGAGGCTCGCGGCCCTGAGAAGGGAGGAGATTAGGAGACTTCTTATTCATGCGTCTGAAGAAGCTGCTAGGGCTGAGCTAGAGGCCTCTGTCGAGTTTTCTTCTGTTTCCGTCTCTAATAGCTTCCATTGTCCCGTCTGCTATATTCCCGCCACCACTCGATGCTCTCGGTGCAAAGCCGTTCGGTATTGGTATGCAAATATCCTATCACTTTGTGTTAACTTTTTTCGATGTACAATTCAAGTTGTGTGACCCTTTAAGTTATAATTGCACTGCATTCTCTGGTGAGGCGTGATGAATTGGAGTGATTAGAAGGGAAGAATAAGATGTAGTTGTGTAACTTTAGCCGTACACAAAGTGCATCTGATATCTTGGAATATTTCTAGATCGGAGATGTGAAAAGAGTGACTTTGTTTTCTATGTCAATGAAATTATGGTTATTCAATTACCTTTGTAGGAAGTGCATTTTTTGCATCATGGCAGATCTGTAGTTTACAGTGTGCTGTTAAGAAACCTATGTTAATTATATAGCTTAAGCATTGTATGTACTACAGTGTCTGTTGAATTCTTAATTTTTTTCTCTTCGCATTGTCAGTTTAGCTCTCAACAGATGTATCTTAGTGGTACTTGTTACATTGGAACTTATTTCGTTTTCTTTTTCCAGTTCTGGGAAATGTCAAATCATTCATTGGCGGCAAGGTCACAAAGATGAATGTCGTCCTGCTTCCATCATATATGATACTGACGATAACAAAAGCGACTCTGATTTGAAACTCAGTGAAGAAAGTGAAGAGAATACTCTTGATGAAACTTTATCGCTGCATCCGGGACCAGTCACTATACCAATCAAGGAAGCAGTATTCTCGAATCCTGCCAGAGCTCCTGAAGATGGGAAAGGAGATATTGCAGATAACAAAGATGACCTTATAGATAAGGAAGAAGCTGCTTCTGTTGCTGAAACATCTGGATCCTCATTTTCTGGCTTCTCCTCCTCTCCACGGAATGAATCTGGTGATGAGATTTCCTTTTGTGATAGCTTCAGTTCATCTGATTCCGAGAAATCTGAGTCCCCACCTGATGCTCATGTTTCTGTAGAGCTAGAGGAGACCTGTTTCAGCACCATTGATGATGCTCCATCCAAACCATTGTCTCCTAAATTTGTGCATTTGGTTGAGTCTGTAGATAGTCTCGCTAATTTGCCTAAAGCAAGTCTGCATAAACCTGGGGGTGTTGTTGAGCAGAACCAGAGCCAATCAAGTAGCTTACATTCTTTAGTTACGGATAGGCATTCAGGATCCGCTGACCTGTCTCTTCTAAAGTCATCTGATTTTTGGGGTACGACTCTTGGATCAGCAGAACGTGTAAGTAGGAATTGTGATAGTTCTAAATCTGGTGGACCTGGTAAAGCCTCTCTCCATTTTTCCTTAGGCTCCTCTAGAGATACCTCAGCTCCCAAATTTTCTGAGCATCGGAGTAGCATTTCAGAAGAAGCTCCTAGGGCTGCATTAAGGACTAGTAATTCTTCTGATGAAGTGAATTCAAAAGAAAGAAATGCTAAGAGATATGATAAAGCTGAAATTTCATTACCAACTTCCTCTTCTACTGATGTGCCGAGTCCTTTAGACACTACTGTTTTGCCCCCTGTGACCCTTCAGAAGTCAAAGAGCACCAGGACTGAAAGTGGCCGTATATTGGCTCCTTTGAAGGTTGGGGAAGCCCAAATTTTGGCATCTAAGGCCTCAAATACTAGGGAGCGTGCTGATGTTATGAAACATTCTCCTCTAGGTGCAAAATCTGGAAGAGTTCTTGACCCTCAGAATCAGAATGGTGTTGCCATTCACCATATAAATTCTCTACACGGAAGAAGTGGTTTGAAGGCATCAGTACTGAAAGTTGTAGACCAGTGGACTAAACCAAAGTCATTAGCTGAAAATGAGCTGGCAGGAAGACATAGTTATAAGGTAATCACTGAGTTCTAGGATGCAATCACCATTCCGAAACACTTACTTCCTACAAATCTGCACAGCTATTTGTTCTTATCAATCTGTTTGTGATATGCAGGGGCTTTTTTCATATGAATTATTTGCTAAGCTATATACAAATAAAATCGAGGTTCAGCCTTGTGGCCTCATTAATTGTGGCAATAGGTAATCCCAATTTCCACTTTCTATATGCATGCTCTTTTTGGCTTTATAATCTTAAGCATGTGCTGTTAAAAAAAAAAACTAAGAATGCGTGGCTCTCACTCACTAATGCAAGAAAATACTCCATCTTTTGCAGCTGCTTTGCTAATGTTGTCTTCCAATGCCTGATGTTCACTCCTCCTCTGACCACATACTTCCTCCAGCAGTTCCACTCTAGAGCATGTGCGTCTCTGGTCCTGTGGTTTTTTTTTTTCCGTGATATATGCTGCTTATTTTGGAAGGCTATGTTTTGTTATGGTTGCTATATCAAGCTCTTAATAGGACGTTTAACTATTAGGTTTAAACAAAGAACAGTGCTTCACCTGTGGGCTTGAGAACCTGGTCTTAAAGGCAAAAGAAGGGAAGTCTCCACTGTCCCCTCATGGGTTGCTGTCACAGCTTCAGAATATTGGAATATTTCTTGGAAATGGCAAGCAAGAAGATGCACATGAATTCCTTAGGTGAACTGACATTTCTTCAATTGAACGAACTTTAATACATAATATACATCTGGAACACTCTTGTTTTGACTTCATTTCCTTTCCATTTTTTTTCTTGCCATTTGCAGGTTTGTTGTCGACACAATGCAGTCTGTGTGCATTAAGGCATCTGAATATGATATGCCGAAGACTAGGAAATTAGAAGATACAACTCTAATTGGTTTGACATTTGGGGGATACCTCCGATCAAAGGTATTATTACCTAGTATTGGCATTGCTATTGACCCATTATTCATTGATTTGGAGGGAGTAGTAATGTTGGTCGTTTGAAACGATGATGTCTGCCAGATTAAATGCATGAAATGTCAAGAAAAATCTGAACGGCGTGAGAAGATGATGGATCTAACGGTTGAGATTGATGGGGATATTAGCACCTTGGAGGATGCTTTGCGTCGATTTACAAGGACTGAGATATTGGATGGAGAAAACAAATACAAATGTGGCAGGTTGGTCAGCATTTCCTTTCCATGTGTTGAACTTGTGGTCGTTTAATATTTCCAATTCTCTTTTCCTGGTTTTGCGGATGACTAGATTTCTACATGAGCTTTATAGATGGTTTGGAGGTGGGTAGGATACTGAGACAGAATTATTTGGATTACTATCATGGTCTTATTTGATTAGTCCTAACCAATCAACTGCTACCTCTTAGAAACTTACATACGATTATGGCAGTGAAGTTTACTTTCAATGGTTGATGGGTGCTAACTTTTTTCTTTGTGTGAGCAGGTGTAAATCTTATGAGAGAGCCAAAAAGAAACTGAAAATTACAGAGCCTCCGAATGTCCTTACAATTGCACTAAAACGATTCCAGGTACCTTATATCTTCAATTGAGGACCCGGTTAGTTTGTTTCCGTTGAGTTCCATCTGTGTTTTCTTGTTTGCTCACAGTGACGCTTAATTCTTGCAGTCAGGAAAATTCGGGAAGCTCAATAAGCTGATTAGGTTTCCAGAAACTCTAAATTTGTCCCCGTATGTCAGCGGAGGAAGTGAAAAATCACATGACTACAAACTCTATGGAGTTATTGTTCACTTGGATGTAATGAATGCGGCGTTTTCTGGCCACTATGTCTGCTATATTAGAAATAGTCAAAACAAGTGGTACAAGGCTGATGATAGCACGGTAAGTAGCTCATATATTAGCAATGCAAAAGATGGTTGTGAATTAAATTATAACTAAGCTTTATTTGTCTTACCTTTGTACTTGAGTTTGTTATTGGTTGATTTTTCAGGTAGTAACTTCTGATGTTGAAAGGGTCTTGACAAAGGGAGCGTATATGTTGTTCTACGCAAGGTAATGGATGTCTCAGTATCTTTAAGATTGTGGGTTATGCTCGATCTGGTTACTTTATGTTATTATAACGGATGAATTAACTTAACTACAGGTGCTCTCCAATGCCTCCAAGATTAGTATGTGCCAAAACAGAAGCATCCAATAAAAAAAGCAACGCCCCTGTACCTAAGGCTAATGGGAAAAGTACCACAACCACGTCACGCACTGTGTCTACTCCAAGTCCTGTGTGGTCTTCCAACACTCCCGGTGGTGTTCGTTCTGGCAATATGCAGTCGTTTTATTCCAGTTTCCAGAGGCTGCAGAGAATTTTAGAAGATGACTCGTCGAGTGACAGTTCTTCTCTCTTTGACAGCAACTCAGATGAATGTTCTTGTAGCACAGAGAGTACAAGCACAGACGACTTTGCTGATTTCATTTTTGGAGATCATCAAGGACGGGCCCACGGACAGTCGGAGGCTCCCTCTCCAACATCATCATCTTCTTCCTCAACCTCGCCTCTCTCCACAAGGCATTCGCCGCTAGGTGACTCGACTCGTTCTTCTCCAGACACGTATGGAACCTCAAGACATCACATTCCCTTGGGAGGAGAAAGGTAAGGGAAACGATGGTTTTTTGTCCACTGGCCCAACTAAGTCAGAGAGTAGTAACAACAAAGTAGATTACACGTAGAGGGGATGGTTTTATTGACAAACCTGTAGGCTTGGTGAAAGTGTTTAATTGAAGAAGTGGGGTATATAGTAGTGTATAGTGGGGAAAATAGATTTTGCCCATGGAGATGTATTCACGTAATGTAACGGAATTTTCTTTTGTCAATAAGTTGTCTTGGAAATTTATAATAACCCATTAATAAAGCTAATCTCTAATCGTGCACACAAGGTGAATAATAATAGCTGCATCTTTATTTCTTTGCAATATACATAAGAACCTTGGATTCGGATGAATTTAATTCTGAGGTTTCCATGAAAAGAGATCATGCGATGATTTTAGGGGAGTGAGAACAAAACAAAGCATATGATGAGACGAAACAAGAAAACTTATAATGCAAATCCAAATAGAAGAGACAACATTGTTGAACACGTAATGTGAAGCATTCTCTTAACATTCTCTCAGAACTTGGAACATGTAGTATGATTCGAAAATGAACAAACATATATCAAGACGAAACGAGATATAGTACTTAAGACATACAAGTGACAAACATTATCTGAAAGCATGTCATATCCGAGCCACATATGAATTGGCCTGTGTCACATATCTCACCCAACGATATGGATTGTAACTACTTGATTTCTTTGCTATCTGCAAGTATTTGACCTGAATGCACCACGCAATTCATTACAACAGATGATTGAAAAGGACGGTCAATGGTAATATGCAAGAAGGGCACCGTGTCAAGAGCCGGAGTTTTACGTACCTGAAGTTTAGAAACATTGTACATCGGTATCGTGAATGTCATGCTGACCGGCCCTGCCTCCTTTGTGATATTACCTAAAACGAAATTGAGAATGTTATCAGTAATGCGTTACCTTTCTCTGAGAGAACAGATGAGAAAAAAAAAAAAAAAAACTTCTATCTTCAGAGGGTCACCATGAAATTCTTGTGAAAATGTCAGCTTTGCCCGCAGTGTATGTTCAGCCCCACCAACAATCTGGAAGTGTAACACCACCGTTAGCTACTGGAAGCACAATACTATAGTTCAATGTACCTAATCTAGCAAACCACGTAAGAGATTCAACGCTTGCCTTTTTTAAATTCCATTCAAGCATTTTGCTGGATTCCTTGAAATCTGTCTTCTGTCCAGCCGCACCGGCTTCTAACTCAAAACTAGACCTGTTACAACAAACATAATCAGAATTCTCTCTTCTGTGTGATTGAAAGTTTGGTATTATCACCGTGGCTGGAATTGATGAATTTTCATTCTAGCCTCTTCCTCATGTATCTCGATAATGCAACTTTTACGTACCAATCAAAAAGTTATGTACCTGGAAGTATAGTTTGGCAATGGCATCTGAATAGTGATCGTGTTTGCAATTATGTCTGAAGGGAACTCAGCACGTATTTTAATAATCACTTCAGCCTAAATTATAGAAAGCAGAAAGATACGACTTAAGCACTGGGATGAAGATTTAGAGAAATTAGGAAATTTATATAGTTTTCCATCTGACTCAGAAGAGGTGAACGAGCGAAATTTTACCTTAAGGCGTCCAGCCTCTTCAATCAAGGTATTAACATGAAAAGGGGGCTTAAACTCCTGGGTCATACGGTAATTCATTACTGGAAATTCACCATCTGGTGGAACCTGAAAGCAGAACGCTAGTTAAAGAGCAAAACAGCATGTCATGACAAGATGTTTTCTGTGGTAAAAGTTTGTTGAAACTCACCAGGGACAAAGTTCTATCCGAATCGAAGCTATCAAGACGAACGGACTCATGAAAGTTACAATCATCAAGTATCACCCCTGAACCTGAAGAACTCCTATAATCTGCAACAAAAGAATGACCTTATACTTCAATTGTGATTTTAACAAGAGTTAGATCTTAATACTATATCAAACCCACTGTAAGTGTATGTAGTTGATATTGATGTGCCTCAAAGAGATAGAAGAATGCTACGACACTGGCTATATATTAAAAATCGGTTATAAAGAAAGATTATAAGGGGAATCATGCAGCTTAGTTCAACACCCAAGTGTCCCGGAACGGAAAACCAAGATTTCAAAGAGTGAAACAAGCTAGAATATGACTTAGATTCGTTCCCAAGATAACAATGTTGGTTTTAAGGGGTGAAACAAGCATTACCATATACTGATCTTCCTCCTCTTCCTATGTTTAGGTCTTCATTAAGAGCTAAGCGAATTTCTGGGTTACCAGAAAGATAACTCTTCATTTGAATGGTGCCATCGATCTCAGAAGTCAGTATGTAACCCTGTTCAGAAATCAGAAATTATGGACAATTTCCAGGAAGAAGAACATAATACATAGCATCGATGAAAAAAGTCACTACTCACGCTTGAACTAAAAGTAACACTTATTTTCTCAATGATGTCCACAAATATTTCCTCTCTTCTCCGACCCCCAGGCTCATTAGCTACAACCGATTTTGTAACTGCTGTTCCAGGCATTCTCTTGGCTCCTTGCTGCATAACATTAATTCAAGGGGGTCACTCACATATCCCAGGAGGACGAACAAGAAAATCAATCTTACTGTGAAGATGGCAGCGGGATCGATAGGTTGAAGGCGTGTAGGAGCAACCACGATTGGCTCGTTGAATACATAGGATTTCAAAACCTCGGTAGACGTAGTTTGTACGTAACCAAAATCCTAATCAAAAGAGCAATAGAGTCAAATTTTATAAAAATGAAGAATTGCGAAACGCAAAAAAAAAATTCGCTGCTACACAGACATATACATGCTAATAACGAGAAATAAATCAAGATGAGACTTACAACTACTTCATCGAGCAACTCATACACAAGCACAAAGTTTTTCCTGAACGAATCTTCATTCAAAACACCGAGATAATCCTTAATAACACGAGCGATCCTTTGAAGAAGCTCCAAAACAAGAGAGGGTGACACGTTAACCCTCGTCGTGGCAACAAAATACAGACCAACAACCTTGACATGGAAGTAGTTCACGCCATCGACATTCTACGGAAACACAAGAACAGAGTTAGATGAAACCATTAGAGCTCAGAACCAAAAATGCTCAACGAGAACAGTTTCCTTACGACATACCAAGGGACCAGTATAGAAAAGAAAGATCTAATTCATTTTCAGTCAACACATTATGGTTAACATTTGACCAATGATTTTACTTATCAGTACGATGATACCTACAAAGATAGGTGGTGCCTCTGCATTTCCATCCTCCTTCCAGAACTTGACTTTACGGAAGAACGTCTCTGTACTGCCTTTGGGCACCTCTGCACGGTCTGTAGCAAATAAAATGTTACTACACATCCCGAAATTTCAATCGGATCTAATCAAATCGCACATGCCCAAACAAACACCGTTCTTCTACTAAAATTTCTCCTGGCAAAACGAAAAATTTTCAAGGAGTGTTTACCAACGGATTTCAGATATCTAGTGATCACCAGGATTCGAGTAATTCAATCTTCCCCAGCAAGTTGATTAGAGCTTTATTATTATTATCGTACAATCTGATTTAGAAATTCAGCTAAACAAATACGTGACCAGATAGGAAATGCTGGTAGATCAAACAGATCAATGAGCTTCGAGCAGCTTCAAGGGAGAAATCTTACGAAACAGTGACAATTGAGTTCGACTCTGAAGAAGAAAATACACAAAACAGGAAGAAGCAGAGAGGATCAGATCGGGAGGGAGATGAAAGCTTACAGTCACGAAAGACGATGTTATCTCCTCGCTGAGATAATACGAAGAACTGAGAGATCATCATCCCTTCCTTAGAGCTCGATTCCGACTGTTCACAGCGAGTTTTGGTTGAGTCTACTGATCGGGCGATCGGTCTCGTGTGTATATCTCTATCTGGTGGTGGTTCACGTTTTACCAATTGCCGTCTCGTAAAGCTCCTGCACGACCCGGAAGGTTATGTGTTTTTGAGAATTATAGGCCCATTTTACAAAATCTTTATGGGCCAGATCTTCTATTTTAATTTGACTCAAAAACCTCTATTTTTATTTGAACTTTTAAAAAGGCAGCACACTTAGAATGATAGAATGTTGTTGAACCCGTCAGTTGATAATTTTTTTTGGGGGTTGAATTTCAAACTGTAGTATACTTCTATCAAAGTTTAGTTTTATGTTCATCGTTAGCATATACTATTTGGTAACTTTGAATTGTTTTAAGTTCTGGAGAAGTAGGAAATGCTATTATATATTGGTTTAACCTATAGAGAGCAAACAAAAAAATAGACAGATTTTCGATAAAGACACAGTAGACACTTATCATTTCACATTCACATAGTCAATTGTTATTTCACAATTTCCCTTGCAGTACAAAAAATAGTTTGCATTACCGTAAAATAACTCCTTAAAGTTTATCTTTATCGAACCAAGATTTCAATATCTCAATAAATCTTCCGAAAATCTCCAACAGATACCTTTCACTTTATATTTATACTTCTGCCTTCGTTTTTTTTTTAAAACGTGTTCATTAGTCACATCTTAAAAAAAAAAAATTCAGAATCGAGATACTTATCCTATGAGATTGTAGAGATTTTTTTTTACAACTTTTAATTTATTTTTTAGTAGTACTTTCGGGAAGAAAAAAAAAGGACTACTTGTCTGCGACTGATATCACTCTAGTGTAAACAGAGATCAACGTTAGGGTGTAAATGACTGACCTATAAAGAAAAAATAATGATGGTGGGATACGAGAGATCTCATCAGGTGTCGCATCTAGAGTGGGTGAAAGATAAAATCAATTGGATGAAATATCTAATAGACACAATTTATGTGAAAAAATCACCAAACCAAACCAAAAAGCTAGATAAACAAAATTTACTACTTATGATTTATGAAACTACATTTCCATTAGAAGTGGTAGTTCATCGTGTATTGTAATTTCTATCATTATTAATTCATCCTAGATATATAGTCACAAACTCACAATCAAACTTATAGTAATCACGTCATTTTTATCTTTACTTTGTTATCTTAGATCGAAAATCAAAACTAGACTAAAACTACCAAAAGCCTGCTACTGTTGAAGTTAAAAAATCCAGATTAGACCATGACCAAATACAATCAAATGAAAAGAAAGCCATTAGAAGAGAAACACAACAAAAGGTCACTTAGTTGAGTTAGAAGTAGAACACACTAGAAGCAGACTAACTGAACTCGAAGTAACTGTAGCAGTCTCTTGCCTGCCAGCTCAGTCAGACCAAACATAAAGTGAGTTTATGTGTATATATTTAATGATTTTAAAATCTGGGAAGATGACGGAAACAAAAACATATGGTCCATTAATAAGTGAATCACTGTTTAGCTAAAAAAAGCAGACTCGTCTTACCAATCTTGAACACTCAAATGCAGTCACCAACTCTCTCTCTCTTTCTCTCTCTTTCTCTCTCACACACACATTATGGAATAAAAAGCAAACGGAAACCTTTGTTTATCTTCTCACAAATTAATAAAGTGGGTGCTTAGATTGCAAAACCTAATCCAAAATCCTCTCACTCAAAGAAAGGTAAAAGCTGTGAATCTGGTTCTTTCTCCTTAAGCAAAGCATTTGATGGATTTATCTGCTCCTGTTCTTTGTATTCCTTTTCTGGTTTTCTGGATCTGATCTCTCCTTTTCTCTAACTATCTCTCTCTACCCACCTAGGGTTTCCTGTGAATATTATATATAAACCCTCTTTGGCTAACCATCGTTCCACTTGGTTTATTTCCTTGTTTATTGGCCTCAATGTTGTTATGGGTAGACAAGTTTCAAGATCAGCAGTGAAGGAGATCGGGTAAAATGGCGAGAGAGAAGATAAGGATCAAGAAGATAGATAATATAACAGCGAGACAAGTTACTTTCTCTAAGAGAAGAAGGGGAATCTTCAAGAAAGCTGATGAACTTTCAGTTCTTTGCGATGCCGATGTTGCTCTCATCATTTTCTCTTCCACGGGAAAGCTCTTCGAGTTCTCTAGCTCAAGGTATCTCTATCTTCTTTTCATATTATAATTGGTCTTCTATTTTTCCAATCTACGTTTGTGTTATAGAGACTATGGTTGTAGAGATACAAATGCGATTATCGGGGGGTTTCTTTTTTTGTACACTAAAAGGTTAATTATTCTTGGGCTCGGAGATCGTGTACGAAATAGACTAAAGTTTTTTAGCATAATTAGATGATATATTGACGCAGGGAAAAAAGGTTCTGACGATCTAAATTGTTGTATTTGCTAGTTCCCATTATTTTCCGTGATAACAAAATATAGGTAAAACAACATCATGTAATTACGTTAAAATTTTGCTTAAACATTAGTATTGATTATTTTCTTTGAATTGTCATTTGTCAATCATTATCATATAGACAGACCCACCATTAAGATTTCTATAATCGGAAAGAGAATAGCAGAATATTATAGTGTACGTGGTTGTGTTAATTATGCAAGCGTATATGTATATATGGATACATAGTACTTACCACAATTAGAATGAACTTTTTTGTTGACTTTACGAATTACGAAAGCCTTTGACACTGTCACTTGCTATGAATATGATTGGGGATTAAGTCTTAACTACTCCTTTATTTTTTTTCGGGAAGCTTTACCATAATTGGGAATGGAGTCATGATCTAATAAGTATTTTGACTTGATGCCTACTTTTGATAGAAAAGGCTTCTAGTTTATTATTTAATAAATTATTTTTGAAATGCATACATGGACGAAAGAGAGGTTCATATGAAAGATGGATTTTTTGTTGAAATTAACGTGTAGAATGAGAGACATATTGGGAAGGTATAGTCTTCATGGAAGTAACATTAATAAACTGATGGATCCACCTTCTCTTAATCTTCAGGTATTCTCACAATCACTCACTCTCTTCTGTTTCTTTTTTTTTTAATTATCAAACTTCTCTCTATAACATTAATCTCCAATAATTCATTGTTAGGCGTGTCTGTTTATAATTTTTGGTGTCAGTCTAAATACAGAAATTACGTAGCATAGCATCACTCATCTTGAATCATTCAATATTAATTAGCTCTAAATATCAAATTATCCTGAAAATGTTGACTTTGCATCTAGCAGCTTGAGAATTGCAACCTCTCCAGACTAAGTAAGGAAGTCGACGACAAAACAAAGCAGTTACGGTATGGCTCCACTTATTTGTTATGTTGATAAACAATGTTTTCATATAGCAGTAAGAGATCATTTATTTCATGTGTGGTTTTTAGATAATTATTATGTGTGGATGTTAATTTCATTTAATGCTTAGGTACGTCGTGTTCAGATGTGTCCTGAAAAATGATGTTTTTTTTTGTAGATGTTTAGAGATACTGCTAAAACCTTTTAAGAGTTTAGTAGTTTTTAAGTATGGTTCATTATTCTCATTATTGAAATAAACATAGCCTGTCAACATCTAGCATGGGTAATTGGGTATATGATAGTTTTGTTTGGTAGTCATAATGAGCAGATATCTGATTGGAAATTTTTCTGATAGTTGGTCCAAACCAAATCTAGAAAGATCTTTGAGTCAAATCCACAGAACTAGTTTTTAATATACAGTTTGGGTGTCCTTAGATATTTTAACTCAATCGTTTATTTTTCTTCTATATGTGAGATTTTTTGAATACGCAAATTCTTATCATTGTCTCTGTATGACTTTATGTGTACGATGCATGTGGGTTTTAAGTCTTCTGTTAAAACTGAACATACTATATAAAAAAGGTAATTACAATGCTGTATTCAAACGCAAAACAGGAAATTGAGAGGAGAGGATCTTGAAGGATTGAACTTAGAAGAGTTGCGGCGGCTGGAGAAATTGCTTGAAACCGGACTTAGCCGTGTGTCTGAAAAAAAGGTTTACTAATTTACTACTATATATATATAGACTAATAGCATGCAGTATGCACGTTTTCTTAACGTGGCAAAAAATGTGACATTAATTATTGTTGTTGTTAATTAGGGCGAGTGTGTGATGAGTCATATTTCTTCACTTGAGAAACGGGTTAGTACGTAAAATTCGTATTATGGATAATATACTGATTAAGCCTCTATGTAACTATGCACATTAAGTAATAAGTGAGGTAAATACATGCAGGGATCGGAGTTGGTGGATGAGAACAGGAGACTGAGGGAGAAAGTATGGCACTATGTTCTTATGAAACCATTCCATATTAATGATTAATAATTATTATAAATCGAAATGATGATTTTTGGATAATATAATTAATAGCTAGTGACGTTGGAAAGGGGTAGAATGATGGCGTTAAGGGAGGCTGTGGAGACAGAATCGGCGACCACAAACGTGTCAAGCTACGACAGTACTGGAGTTCCCCTTGAGGATGACTTATCCGACACTTCCCTGAAGCTTGGGTATAACTACTTTTCAGTTAAAATGTTTAAGGGTTTTTACTGACATTTTTATCGTGTGGAATTTTTTTGGTTAGGCTTCCATCTTGAGAATGAATCGGAGAGGAAGAGAGGTGCAGCAGAGTTGACTTCGATGGGATAAAAACAAACTCCAAGTCTTCATTTTCACTTTCTTTCCATTGAATAAGTGTTGACTTGACAGAAATTGATAAGAATGGATTCTCAATGCATTGTGGAGAGTGAGAGCAAGTTTCTAACGTTGTGTTATTGTTTTTTTCTGCTTCTTATGATAACACTATTATGCACCAAAGAAAACACCAGATTGTCTTTATTTTATATCTTTAACCCCAATTTATTTTGCTTTATTCACAAGTCTAGTCTGTCTAGCAACGGAACTTACTAAAAATCTGGCCTAAATTATATGTTTGTTTCAAACGAATGAAATTAAACCATAACCAAATGAAATCATTTATTTTCGGTTTAGTTTAGTTCGGTTTTTACCGGTTATGGGTTTTTTTTTTTTTCCACCCTAAAAAATAACTTACCGGTTTTTTTCCACTCGCATCTGACTCTAACTCAAGAGATCGAATGAATTACAGTCTTTGTAAAACCACGTCTGCCTCCGCCCGGAAGTATCAACGGTGGCTTCGTGTCCTAAAATTTGGATCTCTCTTCGTACATCTTTGTTACGGTCCTTCTTCCATCAGGTTTCGAGGAATTTGGATTTCCTTGACTTTCGGATCAAAATTATGCTCTGGATGAGAAGATACACCAACAAGTTTGCTCCTTTATTCTTTCGTCTCGTGAGTGTAGAAGGAAATTCGACATAATTGTCTTCATCGTTCGACTCTGTTGTTGAATCGAAGCTCCGAATGAAGCAATTTCAGCCACTGCAGAACCTTAATCAGTCGCAGAGGACAGCTCTCGCTGGGGCTTTCCTGCTCAGTTTCCCGATTTTCTTTCCGAATCTCTTCCACCCTCTTGGTCGCTCCTTTCCTTCTCTCTTCTCCGTCAGTCTACTTCTCGATCTCTCTCAATCATTATTACTTTTAGAGATGTTTTCGATTTCCATATATTGAGAAGGTGTAGCTGAAGAAATAAATGTGGCATTTTGCAGGAATGGAATGCCCCAAGGCCTAGACATTTGCGCTTACTCGAAGGCGCTCTTGATCGACAAATCGTAAGTGGTGTTTCCTCATTTTTTTTGGATAAAAACGCCCTTTTTTGTTCCTTCCTCTTCACCTTTTATGTTTCGGACCAATGTGCAGTCGATCAGACAACAGGTGGAGTTATGGTCTCCGTTACCAGATCAAGATTGGAAGCCTTGCACTGAACCTTATAGAGGTTCTCGTAAGTTTCTAAAAACAAAAGCTTTCTTCTTTTTTTTCATTGTCTTAGCATTGCGTTTGGCAGAGTAACAATTTGGATTGATGGGATTTGTCACTCTTTAACAGCCTTGCCGGAGAAGTCTCAAGGGTTTCTTCAGGTATTCCTTGACGGCGGATTAAATCAACAAAGAATGGGGGTGAGTAGAATCTGTTTCTAGTTTCAGTCTGATTTTATAGACTCTTATGTTCGTCCGACTCTGCCAGATATGTGATGCGGTTGCTGTTGCCAAGATATTAAACGTCACACTGGTGATTCCACGCCTTGAAGTAAATCCTGTTTGGCAAGATTCAAGGTACTCTATTGCTACTCTATGGAACTTGAGTTACTGGTTCATTCATGGATATAATTAATTTTGTGATTTATGTCTTTTGCAGTTCATTCGCAGATATATTTGATGTGGACCACTTTATAAATGTCCTTAAAGACGAGCTGCGCATCGTTACAGAGCTGCCAACAGAGTATGCCTGGAGCACGCGCGACTATTACGCCACAGGTATTCGAGCCACTAGGATTAAGACTGCGCCTACTCACGCTTCAGCTGAGTGGTATGTGGAAAATGTCTTGCCTGTTATTCACAGGTTTGTGGCTTTCTTAACCCAAACATCTTTTCAAGTGAATATTACTCTCCCTGGAGAATATGCTAATATGGATTCTCCACTCTTTTTTTCTTTCTTTTATCTGCAGCTATGGCATCGCTGCTGTTGCTCCATTCTCTCACCGTTTGGCGTTTGACAATCTGCCTGAAAGTATACAGCGGTTGCGCTGTAAAGTAAACTTTGAAGCATTAAACTTTGTTCCTAGTATTCGGGAGCTAGGGGACGCTCTTGTGCATCGACTCCGATTTCCTCCTCCTACTACCTCGAAGACATCAGGAACTATGGATCCTACAGAGAGAGTAAACACCATCGTAAAAGCTGGAGCTGGAAAGTTCGTCGTGCTTCATCTTCGCTTCGATAAAGTGCCATCTTGATTCTCAAAACATAGCAATTTCTTGGCAAGAATCTTGGTTCTGACATAGCTCTCTATCTTTTTTTTTTCCCTCAGGATATGGCAGCTCATTCAGGATGTGATTTTGGAGGTGGCAAAGCAGAGAAACAGGCGCTGGCAAAATACCGTCAGGTGATTTGGCAAGGAAGGGTGTTGAATTCACACTTCACAGACGAGGAGCTGAGAAACAAAGGGCGTTGCCCGTTGACACCGGAGGAGATTGGTTTACTGCTTTCAGCTCTGGGTTTCAGTAACAACACTCGTCTCTATCTTGCTTCGCACCAGGTTTACGGAGGAGAAGCAAGAATCTCGGCCCTGCGTAAACTGTTCCCGGTGATGGAAAACAAGAAAAGCCTAGCCTCTCCGGAGGAGCTTGCTGATGTAGAAGGGAAAGCTTCTCTAATGGCTGCAGTCGATTACTACGTGAGCATGAAGAGCGATATCTTCATCTCTGCGTCTCCCGGGAATATGCACAACGCGTTGCTGGCTCATAGAGCGTACTTGAATCTGAAGACCATAAACCCAAACATGGTACTGCTGGGGCAGCTTTTCGTGAACAGAAGCTTGGATTGGTCTGAGTTTGAAGGAGCAGTTTTGAAAGGGCACAAGAACAGACAAGGCCAGCTTCGTTTAAGGAAGGAGAAACAGTCTATTTACACTTATCCTGCTCCTGATTGCATGTGTAAAGTAGCTTAAGCTTTCCTCCTGATTTCTGATTGTCCCCATGCTTATATATTATATACTTTAAAGAGAATATAGCTTTTACAGAAAGTGATGACAAAGACAAAAACCATCCAAATCAATTCTATTTTTTCTGTTCATTGAGCAAGATGTTTTACATTCAACTGATTTATATAGAAAAACATTGGTTCTTATGGGAAAATGTATTTTGTTTTTTCTCCGATTTTTTACATTTGACAATTATGTTAAAAAAGAGGGAAGAAGAAGAAAGAAAACAAAGGAAAGGAAGAGCAGATTCATAAAAGTCATAAGAAAAGGACAAAGGCCCCACACAGATTCAACTATTCACCACCGGTAACTCAATTTCTCTCTGACTCTCCCGAATCCTCCTCTTCGATCTCTCCCGAAGCACAGAGAGAGAGAGAGAACGACGGGGAAGATCCAATCGGCTCGCAGTTAGAAGAAGATGAGCTCTGCTTTGTATGCTTCCGGGTTGTTTAAGCAGCTCAAGTCAGCTTTGGGGGCCTTTCTAGGCGATCAGATATCTGACGACGTCGTCCTTGGGGTTGCAACCACGTCGCTGGCAATTGTAGTTGGTTTCGTGGTGTTGTTATGGAAGAAAACGGCGGGGGATCGGAGCGGGGAGGTGAAGCCTTTGGTGATCCCCAAGTCTCTTATGGCTAAGGACGAGGACGATGATGCGGATTTGGGGTCCGGGAAGACCAGAGTCTCCATCTTCTTTGGTACTCAGACTGGAACCGCTGAGGGATTTGCCAAGGTAGTGTGTGACTCAGTGATTCATTTCACGGTGATTGGCTATATAGCTAAAAAGCTCTTTTTTTTTTTTTGAAAACATTTCACTTTTCCGTAGGCATTAGCAGAAGAAATCAAAGTGAGATATGAAAAAGCCTCAGTCAAAGTCATTGACCTGGTATGATTCACTTACTCTATGATTCTCTTTACAACCTCTGAGACGCAAGTTTTGATTTTCTTTTCCATTGTTGCTGGTTATGTGTCTGATTAGGATGACTATGCTGCCGATGACGAAGAATATGAAGAGAAGTTCAAGAAGGAAACTTTGGCATTCTTTTGTGTTGCTACGTAAGAAATTATACA
The DNA here is from genome assembly GCA_900406535.1 of Noccaea bulbosa. Lineage (NCBI taxonomy): Eukaryota > Viridiplantae > Streptophyta > Magnoliopsida > Brassicales > Brassicaceae > Noccaea > Noccaea bulbosa. Next base: position 68,211 of record OVBJ01000055.1, read on the forward strand.
TACATATTCAATCCGAGTATGATTTCTTTTGCTACATGCCCTACTGTTGGATTCATTTTCTTGATAACGTGTTTAGTTATGGTGATGGAGAGCCTACTGACAATGCTGCCAGATTTTACAAATGGTTTACGGAGGTTTGTAGCCTCATTTGCCTTCTGTTTCATTTGCTCTCTGTAGCTTGTTTACAGAGGTTTCTCGCCTTAATACTCTGTGTTTCATGCTTCCAGGGAAATGAAGCGGATATACGGCTTAAACAGCTAACCTATGGTGTGTTTGCTCTTGGTAATCGCCAATATGAACATTTTAATAAGGTAGTGTGTTAGGAAAATGTGTCTGCGTCCAGCTTTAGCTTATGGAATTTCTTCTGACCTTAACTAGTCGTAATTTATTATGTGGAGCAGATCGGGATAGTTCTTGATGAAGAGCTCTGTAAGAAAGGTACATGACTATGTTTACATATAATGCTATACATTGGAAAGATACCGTAGGAGAATATTAGTGTGATGTCTACCTATGATGGTACTGAATGTTTTCTCTTTTACTACTCTTTCTGGTGCATGGGGGAAAACGTAATTATTATCATCACATTCGATGTAGGTGCAAAGCGGCTTATTGAAGTTGGTCTAGGAGATGATGATCAGAGCATTGAGGATGATTTTAATGCATGGTTTGTTTCTGATTCTCTGTCATATGTTTGCTCCTTTGAAATACTTTCTCGAGTCCTTCTACCCTATTCCTATAAAACGGGAAGCTTCAGAGTTGACTTGATCAATAGTGTTTTCTGTGAGGATTTATTGACCCCTACGCTGTATTATTCATTTTATCGTTATTGTTTGTGGTTTGCAGGAAAGAATCGCTCTGGCCCGAGCTAGACAAAATCCTCAGAGACGAGGATGATACAAGTGTGGTAACTCCTTATACAGCTGTCATTCCTGAATACCGGGTGGTGATTCATGATCCTACTTTAACTTCTGAGAAATTAATGGAGACGAATGTTGCCAACGGAAATGCTGCTATCGACATTCATCACCCCTGCAGGTATATGAAGAAGCGTGCCATAAATACTGGGATATATAGTGTTACATTTTTGGTTGCATCTAAAATTTGTTTCTTATTCGAAACAGAGTTGATGTTGCTGTGCAGAGGGAGCTTCACACACCTGAATCTGATCGGTCATGTATCCATCTCGAGTTCGACATATCTGGCACTGGTATTACGTAAGTGTCCAAATCTAAGCTGTAGTTATGGCCTCCTACTCTTGGACTAGTTGCAAGGCAATACAATTATATCAACTTGCAATTGCATAGACACTTTGTTCCATAAGATTTTAGTTGAACTGGGATTTTGCTAGAAATTCAACATCTTGATGATTTAGTCAACGGCACATCGTTGTGTAAATATCCGCCCATGTATAAAATTTATGACATTTCTTTGCAGATATGAAACAGGAGACCATGTAGGTGTATATGCTGAAAATCATGTTGAAATAGTTGAAGAAGCTGGAAAATTGCTTGGCCAGTCTCTAGATTTAGTATTTTCCATACATGCTGATAACGAAGATGGCTCACCATTGGGAAGCTCGTTACCGCCTCCTTTCCCTGGTCCATGCAAACTTGGTACTGGTCTGGCAAGATACGCAGACCTTTTGACCCCTCCCCGAAAGGTTAACTTGTGTTCGTTTTGAAATTAGCCTCTGGTCTGGTGGCTCTGGTCTTTGCTTGTTCCCAGATATTGAACTATCTTTTGTTTGGTTTCAGTCTGCGATAGTTGCCTTGGCGGCCTATGCCACTGAACCAAGTGAAGCCACAAAACTTAAGCACCTGACATCACCTGAGGGGAAGGTTCTGAATCACTCACTTTTGCATCTCTTTTTCTCTTGATTTTAAGTTTTGATGAGTTAACATCCTTGGTTTTCTTTTCTTTTTCTTTTTTTTGCTGTAGGATGAATACTCACAATGGATTGTTGCAAGTCAGAGAAGTCTTTTAGAGGTGATGGCTGCTTTTCCATCAGCAAAACCACCATTAGGTGTTTTTTTTGCTGCAATAACTCCTCGTCTACAACCTCGTTACTACTCCATCTCATCCTCGCCAAGGTGATTCATTTCGTTTTTGAAATACCAGTCATTGCCAGAAGGAAAACTAGTCTTTTGAGGTTCCTCGTCATCCAAATTCTCTCTTTGCAAATTTTTTTCATACAGATTGGCGCCTAATAGAGTTCATGTGACATGCGCACTAGTATACGGTCCAACTCCTACTGGAAGAATCCACAAGGGGCTGTGTTCGACGTGGATGAAGGTAATTCTTACCTTCTCTTTTTCTTTTCTGTCAGTTTGCCGTAAAATGTTTTTGTAATAGTTTTGAGAAACTCAGAATGCAGTTCCTTCGGAGAAAAGTCCAGAATGTAGTGGAGCCCCAATCTTTATTCGAGCATCTAATTTCAAGTTGCCATCCAACCCTTTAACTCCAATCGTCATGGTGGGACCTGGGACTGGCCTTGCACCTTTTAGAGGATTTCTGCAGGAAAGGATGGCACTGAAAGAAGACGGAGTAGATCTAGGCTCATCTTTGCTCTTCTTTGGTTGTAGAAATCGACGGATGGTAAGACTTTTTAGAATGGATGCATGCACCTTCTTCACCTTGCAGTGTCATCACGTTGAGCCTTCTGCTATATGTTATGAATGGCAGGATTTTATCTACGAGGATGAACTCAATAATTTTGTTGATCAAGGCGTAATATCCGAGCTCATTGTGGCATTCTCTCGTGAGGGAGCACAGAAGGAGTATGTTCAACATAAGATGATAGAGAAGGTAATGCATATCCGGGGATGCATCAGCATAAGCATCAGGCTTTGGGAAAAGGAATGTAAAAAAGTAATCTCACATTTCTCTTTCGCATTTCATCTATATGGTTTCAGGCAGCGCAAGTTTGGAATCTGATAAAGGAAGAAGGATATCTCTATGTATGCGGTGATGCAAAGGGCATGGCGAAAGATGTTCACCGGACCCTACATACCATTGTTCAGGAGCAGGTATGTATGAATGAGAGCATTGTGGTTTGCTCTGGTTTAATCTCTTGTAAGATTTGATACGATGGATAGTGGATACCCAATCCTATTTTATCTTACAAATGTACAGGAAAGTGTAAGTTCGTCGGAGGCAGAGGCTATAGTAAAGAAACTTCAAACTGAAGGAAGATACCTCAGAGATGTCTGGTGATTGATGATGATTATTAATTAAGATAATTGGGGATTCCCTGTTTTTTTTACTTATTATAGTCAAACATGAAAGGTTTGTCTTGGTATGAACAAAAGTGTAAAAGGGACGACATATGGTGTCAAAAAGTTGTGTCGAACCCATTGCCCCTCTTAAGAACTTGTGGTATAGACACATCAAAAGTTGTCCATTCTGAAGCAGTAGCAGATTACACATCTTTGCAATACTTTCATTAGACCATAAATAAATTTAATGATTTACCAGCTTTATTTCATTAAATGAAAAATTAATCGGTTAGCAAAGAAGAGGACATGAAAGTTATACTTTCTATAATCTTTATAATCTTTGATTTCGTCGAGTTTCATTCTAATCGTGGGGTTTCCATCTAATTATATGTAAAAAATAAGAGAAAAAGTTAATTTGACCAGAGTTCATAATTTTATTACTAAACTAACTCTTATTTTTATTTTATTAGTTATGAGTTTTTTTTATATCTATTTTACCAAAAAAGAATTCATGCAAAATACATAAATAACCTAAAAATAATTTTGAAAAAAAGAAACACGGACTTATTCTCAAGACGCGATAGACTTATTTCTCTTTAGCCACAAATTTATTTAATTTGACATACTTATTTAGGGATCCATAGACTTTTTCTTTTTTCGTTTGACACAGATTTACTTAATTTTGACAAACTTATTTAGTTTCTATAGATTTAATTTTACTTATTTAGACTTATTTGTCTTTAGCCACAAATTTATCTAATTTTGACATACTTATTTAGGGATCCATAGACTTTTTCTTTTTCGTTGGACATAGATTTACTTAATTTTCACAAACTTATTTAGTTTATGTAGATTTAATTTTCTTTAGACATAGATTTACTTAATTTTGATACTTATTTAGCTACAATAGATATTTTTTATTAAATTTATCTACATATTTTTTTTCCTTTGACAACAGATTTGCTTAATTTTGTCATATTTAATTAGTTACCGATAGATTTGTTTTTCTTTGACCATAAATTAAATTAAATTTGACGAACTTACTAGTTTTGCATAGATTTATTTTCTTAAGACACAAATTTACTTGAAAAGTTTGTTTTCCTTTGAACACAAATTTGTTTCAAGTAGCCACAAACTTTTGGATTTTAAACTAAACCAATCATAACCGAATGTGGTTAACTTAACCTGACTAAACTCATTTAATCCAAGACATGTAAGGTTCCAATTTAAATTTTGGATAATTGATTATCCTTTTCTTTGTCTTATGATTTTCATTGGCATTGTGATTATGATGAAAAATCACTTCTCACTTCTCAAGCCACAGCTTGTCTTCTACTTCTTTAAATTGCTGGTCGTTTTCTTCATCCAACAACGCTTAAACCAAACCAAAACAGTATCATAGTCTCCGTGCCTTCTAAGATATTGGTTGTTCTTTTCATCCAACAAATTAGAAACAAACTCTTTGCCTAAACGAGTTTTAAGCCTTGTGGTTCTGATGAAAAAACTACTTCTTGGGTTATATTCTTTTAAGATTTCTTTAAGCTATTGGTCTTTGTTTTACTAAAAAAATAGCCTCACGAGTAACATTCTTTGTCTTGAGACTTCTACCCATTGTTATTTTTTTTCTTATGATTTTCCTTCTCTTGTCAAGGACTGTCTTAAGACTTCTTTTATGTTTGCTGGTCGGTTTAAAAGCTTGTTAATCCAGTTCTAAAAAGCTTGTTAATCCAATTCTAACAACAAATAACAAAAGTCGCAATGATTCACAAAAATTTCTAAACTTATAAAATAAAAAACAGAACGTACGATCTTGTAGCACCATCGGAACACTGTCGTTGCTTCCATTCATGTATCTGTAATTTGTGTTTGTTCACATGGTTTAGCTTCCAAAAGTAGAGTTTGTTCATGTGGCAATACAGTTATTTTAAGATACAGTTATCGTAAGGATGAAGAAGATGATGATCTTGAGACTACTCGGAACCTGCAATTTTTGTCTCAGAGATGTGTTGTTGGTCTGCAAAGCAGCAGCATTGGTGAATCAAGAATCCATCAAACACAGCAGGACATGCAAAAAAGCCGTCTAAGTTTCAGCAACTAACAATAAGTTCACACGGCACATTAATATAAAACAGATACAAACTCCAAGCCTAACAAAGGTTTCAAGAGTGCAAACTTGATTCACTGATTCAAAAACTCATAATCAGCAAATTCAAAACCCCTAGATTCACCATTATTGGTCGATAGAATGTAAAGAGAAACATGAACCTATATATGGTTCGCACCATGAAACATGATTCTTCCCTTGGTTTGTGTAGATGACATAGGACCTTTTCGATAACATCACGTGTTATTCAGTCACATATCATAGCCAATTTTAATATGGTAGTTTATTAATTTTAGAATTGTTAGTATATTATTGACCATAATTTCCCTACTGAATTTGATTAATGCTGCCAGCTCATATTTCTTTTGGCAAATTATGGTAAATAAATACTAACAAATCTAAAATCAATAAACTACCATATTAATTTTTGTTAATATGGATTGAATAACATGGATTATTAATTGCATTGAATCAACACTAATAAAAGCTGCAATTTGGGGCTTCTCACTGTGTCATTTTCGGATCTCCTACCTGCATGCCACGTGGCATCAACTTCTTATTTTTTTCTATCTTTTTTAATAAAAAACTTCCTTTCTAATAAGTCCACAAGTATAGGCCAGTATTAATACTGAAACCACTAGCACACATGTGGGCTACCAAGCCCATATCCGAATTCTACCCTACGGCCCACCCCTCTACCATCCACCTTCACGACGGAAGCTGAACTTCTCGCATCCCCATCTTTCGCGGTTACAAACGCCATTCGATTCCACCTTCAAAATTCCAGAACTGCATCCCCAGTACGATTCCTCCAAGGCGAATCGATTGGCATCCCCATCTTTAACTCATACAATCAATTTGCATTGTCCCACGCTCCACGATGAACCCCCCTTCGAGATATGTCTATAAAACCTCCATAACCCCATCCCCGCAGCCGCTCCACCTCACTCGCAAACAGCATACACCGTCCAAGCTATGGCTCCAAAGACTAAAACAACCCCTCCCACCGCGCCTACCTACAAGACCTTCGACGACTTGCAAGGGAAATTATGCAACGGCGAGATTATCGTCCGCCTGATTCATTCCTCGGAGGCTCGCAATTTCAAAAAGGGAAACATTCTCATGGGAGTGGAACTACTTCTCATCGACAGAAAGGTACGAGCTTCAGACCTCATAAGCCGTCGAGGAAGAGAAAGGTTCTTATGAAGGTAGCCATGATGCATACTTGAAATATTTCTGTTGTTATGATTCAATTGTTTGGTTTTATGTAGTTGACATTTCGATTGTCAATTGGCGCGCACTAACTTAGTGACTTAATCTCTAAACAGGATTTCTTTACAGATGCTTGGTTGTTTTAGTCTTACTCTGGTATATGTTGTTCTTCGACCAGATTTGATTCACAAATCAGAGCCTATATCGAAAGCAACGGGTACGTAAACTCGATGAGTAACACAAAAGGAAGCTGTTGGCATTATATTAGCCCCACTCATCATCGGAAACCGTCATAGCATATTTGCTTTTGCAGGATATGAATCTTATCCAAGTAGATGACGGACTCGAGACGAACTCCATATAAAGGTTTGTTCTTCAAAGCTACTTTTTATCACATAGGCCATTCATTTCCCTTATAAGAATGTCTTCAACAAATGCTTAATTCCTGTGATTGTCTCTAACCATAAAACTCAACACTTTGGACTAAGTAAACTTCATGCCTATGCTTATAGATTACGCTAGAGAGAGATGCATAGTACAAGTGTACAATTTCATTTCACGCCACATGGTTCCAACCAAACTTTAAGAAAATCTAACAAGTTCAAGTACCAATTTGCTTCTCTTCATCTTCCATATATGATTCCGTGACGAAAATGGATCCAATAATAGTTGTTTTATTAGGTTCGTGTGTGTTAATAACCACTCAATATAGCTTTTCTTCCTTGGTACATTTTATATCATTTGATCACAAGATTTACGTGTTTATGTTTGATTTTAGATGATGTCTTCATGTTTAGCTACCCTCCGGATACTAGAAAATATATTGATGAGCATTTGGTAAATTTGCTTGATTTTCGAGCATATGATGATATGAAGTAGAAACAAATCATAAAGCTTTATACGATGAGACTTTGCTTCTCCTGCATGTGTGTTATCTTTTTACTTGATGTGTTTTTGATAGTAGCAGTAAAGAATAAAAAGTTAAATCAGAATTCTCATTATAAAATTATGAGTTTGACCGAAAATTTATTTGTCTTCCATTCTACGTGCAGATTCAAAGGAACAACCTCAAACTCTTGAGTCGAGAAGGTCTTTGAGAATGAAGGGGTTGAAGACAGCCTACTCTTGCCTGGAGAAGTTAGGATAAGGTAAACATTTAAAGATTGAAAAGTTGTAAGCTTAAACAGGATAAGACGAGTGATCATGGAAAATTTCAAAAGATGAACTGACGGCAACGTCTACAACAAAGGGAAAGACTGAGGTATGTGTTTAACCATTCAAAATTTATATCATCTAATCATATGTGTTCCAAAAATCTTCCCAATTATATTTCGCTTTCATTTTTTCCCCGCTGACTTGGTGGGTAATACATGTTCTTCTTTTCTATAATCAATGTTGTCATATAAGTTTACTAGAACTTATACAGTGCACATATGACTTTTTTTTTCCCCTGGTTTTTACTCTCTTCCCTGGAGGAATTCGGAATTACATTATGATATTTACTTTCTGGATAATAGTTGTGGTTGTATATATAGTTTAGGAGACTATGGTTACGCATTTAGCCGCTTTATCACAATATTGTCAAGTGGGAGCTTGTGTTAATATTGTAAGTTAATCCTTTCTTTTTCCCAGATATCTACAAAAGTGATTCGTGTTGCGTCAAAACTGTTGGAAACAGAGATTGATATCCTGCCACAAAGACGATTCTGGCCTGGAAATAGAGAAGTTAAAGCAAACACAATTCTTTCCAAATGGAGTACAGAACCGCCTGAGTGAGGAGAAGGGGGAATGTTTGAAGCTGTTTTGTGGAAGATTAAGATCTGATTTGACAAGAGTCGGACGATGTTGTGAAGGAGATAAGAAATCATTCCCCGCAAAAATACTGTTTCTCCAAGGTAAATATGCACACAAAGAAGAGATGGTTTCTTATCTCATCATGACAATCATTGCAGAGAAGATAAGTTGCCGGCAGAAAGAGCCTTGAATGGGTAGTTAGTGTTTCTCTGTTTCTTTTTTCCAAGAGGAGCTAAAGAGCTGTCCTTATTCTGCTTATATAGATTTATATAGATTATAGAATAAAGAGGAGAAGGAAAACTTTGGGAAAAAGTTCAGGTCTAAAGTGATTACTGTAAAAAAAAAATTAATGGTTGTTTGTAAGATAGTTTTTGTTATCCGGTTGACCCAAGCTTATGGTTTTTTAAATATCTACGTTGTTCGAACTGTACATGTTCCTAAACCCTAAACTTCTATTGAAATATATATCGACCTTTTAGTTTGCATTCTTGATCATACCAATACGCAGATATTGGTTGGTCCGATAAGTAGCTGATAAACTCCACAAAGTTACACATTAACTTAAAATAATAGAGCATAGGCTTGCACGTAGCAAAGAACATATTCGCAGTACTGTATATGTACATTTCGCTTCTGCTAATTCATACAATACTAGAAAAATTAAATCATTGCTAATATTTAATCATTAATATCTTTGTGATCACTAGCATTTATACGGTTAACTATAAGAATCGAAAACTCAATATTATCGACTATTCTAAAAGTAGAACAATAGAATAAAACTTATGTAAGCCAGTTAAATTAAATAAAAAAATTATTATGAAACGGTCCGCGCGTAGCGCGGAATAACCTCTAGTAACATATAATAATATCCAAAATGCTCTATGTCTTCAGACAAATCGAATCAAACACATATCAAAATAATTTGTTTTCTTTCTCTTTCTCATTTAACTGAAAGAGTTCATGTGACATTTTTTTTTACTTTTTGGGCTAAATCAATAGTTTTTTATTCTCATTGCAAACAAAGGTTTTGTCGGATCCGATGTCCCGATGTTACGCTGATGTGTTATTTTTGTGGTTGGGTTGGGTTTGTTTGTTTTTATAATTCTCAAGCGTTTGTGTTCCAAGTCTATAATATTGCATACATAATACCCCGGGTTCCAAGTCTATACTATCGCATACATACTACCCCGAATAAAACCCTTTCCAAAACAGTTTATTCCAAGTTTATATATATATTATATTATTAACTAACTTATCATTCCTACATTTGATACAAGGACATCTTATTTTACCTTAGTCACGATGAATTTCTTGATTTGTTGCGAAACTCATTCTTTATTGATTTCTCCCATGGCTGCATCGATATGTACATATGCACCGTCTCACTTTAAATATATTGCTACATGACATTATTAAAAACAAATTATATATGTCATGGGTTTCGTCTCTAAATTCATATTCGAAGGCTGGACCAAGATTGTATTTATAAAGTTCAGTTCATTTCCGAAGACTATTTCTCGAAACTTTGTCGGAATTCATTTCCGGCAATATAGCGACGAGATTCCGGAAAAGTGTGTTTCATTAGGTGGTTGGAAAATTGTTCCGTCAACATATCCGAGAAACCTACCATCATGATTCATAACCTTTTCAATAAATTATGGATAACAATCCCAACATCATTCCGAGAAAATGATGTCGTGGGTAATTTCCAACAAAATATTCATCAGTTTTCTTACAAAATTTCGGAACAACAATTCCTCGAAATTTCCATAAAATTTACGTGTACATCTTCATCGAAATGTTTCTTTTTTTTTTTTCTTTTTTTTTTTGAGCAAAACACATGTCTACATCTAAATTATTATTTTTTGGAGTAACGTGTTGAATAAAATTTTGAGGTTTTATAATTTACATATTTGAGATTGGGTTTAGTTTTTTCGGATTTATGAGTTTAGTTTTTCGGATTTAGGAGTTTAGTTTTTAGGCTTTCATCCCAAAATACATATATGGAATAATTGAAATCTGATCAAGTAAGATAGACCACACAAAATTTAGGATAAAATTCAATACCTTGCCAAAACACGTCCATACTTAAATTTTTCTTTGTCGGAGCGAAACACTAAACCTACGGAACACAACCTGTTCAGACCAACAAAAAACAAAAAAAACAAATATGTCAAAAATAGTGCTAAAATTAATGTTGCCAAAAGTAAATGGAATGATGGTGAAATCGGTCAGATTAATTATGTACGAGAAGTAGATCTTAGAAGTTGTCGATAAATAAAACATTGGTATCAGCTCGCATCATTATTAAAAACAACCCATTGCCATGCATAAGTGATAAGTTACCCATGCACATACTTCATGCATCTTTTAGTTTAGACTCAGACTAGCTAAAAATGTATATTGACCAACATGTACGGCACTAATAGCTAGCATGAATCCGACGCTCGATCATTTCGAGTAATCACATATTGTATAGTTGTGTAGATAATCTTATGCTCATATATATCAACAACAGTATCATTGTAATTATAAAGACTTAACATATTCGAGCCAGCTTCATAAATTGATACGATGTTGAAAATTAATGATACAAGGCATAATAACTAGAGACAATAAGCCGCTGACCTGCTGCGTTACTCATACATATATAAGCAATATCCAACATTATTAACTTCTTAGGGGGTCAAGAAACTTCTTATTACCAATGAGAAGAGTATCATATTCAGCCTCCACAAACCGCATGAGCACCAGAACAACGTCAGTAGAACACCCTGCAAATTAAGTACAACAAACCTTTAATTCGTCTTATATATATTAATATACTGATATTTGTTTAAACTAACAAATGAAAAAGGTGCAACAAAATGAATGAACTTGACCTTCTGCATGTCTAATAATTATATATTCAACAATCTTCTTAGCAAAAAATATTCAACTAATAAGCATGACCGAAAACAATGAAACCCTAAAATTAAAAACATGATCCAAATTAGATAAAAACACACAAATTAAATCCCTTCTTCACCATATTCCAGTTACAGTTACATTTCTATATACTTACGGCAATCAATGTTTCCGCGTGGACCACGTCTCTAACCATCTTCTGTCATGGAGAAGCTCTTTATTCGCCAACGTAACACAATCTCCATACCACCATGCACTTCCACTAAGATATACATCCGTATGATTAATTGTCTCTTTTACATATTTTTACAAAATGATTAACGTGAGTTTCTGGATACAAGAAAATATAGGATGCTTGCCGAGAAAAATAAAGAAAGAGAAAAGCTTATATAACCGTTCGAGAAGGAAACTGATTACCTTTCACCACTGAGAACTCATCAGACAAAGGTAATGTCGGATTCATGTCCGACAGGGATCTATCGGTTTCAAACTAAAAACTACCAGATTCCAGATCCGTACACCTACCCTAACGTCATACTCGGAAAGACCGCGGATATTAGTGGACGGTAAAATATAAGATAGATTTTCGCTTAAATAGTCTATGTGAAGTCTGAACTCTGAACTATAGTAAACCCTAATCTACTGAATTTCAACAATCTATACTATAGGCTCAAAAGACTAATGTCCATTATATGGACCCACTATTTAGGCCTAAAAGGCCCATATTTTGTTATATATAATTGAGTCTGTTCAAGTGAACCGGAAAACAAATGTTGTTGTTCTTCAACTCGGCGATAGGTTATTATCGCCCGCCACGGTGTTTCGGCCAGACTAAATTTTATAATTACCCGATTATAAATCAGAGTATACGTGTTGTATATATGAACAAATACACGACAAGAACTAATAAGAAGCTAAAATGCTTGCGAAAGAGAAAAGGTATCTCTGCTGAGTTACAGATTCGATGCAGTTTATTTGATAGCACATTCGTCCCTTTTGTAATTTTTGTTCATAGAAAAGACAACTTTGGCATACCTTTCATGTTTTTGACTATATTTAGCAAAAGAATGAGGGAGGAGAAAGAAAATAAACAAATAAAATCTAAATGGTCAAAAATATACCAAGAAAATTTTGAAAAATATTGGGAATCCCCAATTATCTTAATTAATAATCATATCATCAATCACCAGACATCTCTGAGGTATCTTCCTTCAGTTTGAAGTTTCTTTACTATAGCCTCTGCCTCTGACGAACTCACGCCTTCCTGTGAATTTGTAAGATAAAATAGGTTTGGGTATTGATCGTATCAAATCTTCCAAGAGATTAAACCAAAGCAAACCACAATGCTCTCATTCATACATACCTGCTCCTGAACAATGGTATGTAGAGTCCGGTGGACATCTTTCGCCATGCCCTTTGCATCGCCGCATACATAGAGATATCCTTCTTCCTTTATTAGATTCCAAACTTGTGCTGCCTGAAACCATATAGATGGAATGCAAAAGAGAAATGTGAGATTACTTTTCTACATTCCTTTTCCCAAAGCCTGATGCTTATGCTGATGCATCCACGGATATACTCTACCTTCTCTGTCATCTTATGTTGAACATACTCCTTCTGCGCTCCATCACGAGAGAATGCCACGATGAGCTCAGATATTACGCCTTGCTCAACAAAACTATTGAGTTCGTCCTCATAAATATAATCCTGCAAGTCATAGATATAGTAGAAGGCTCAACATGATGACACTGCAGATGAAGAAGGTGCATGCACCGATTGTAAAAAGTCTCACCATCCGTCGGTTTCTACACCCAAAGAAGAACAAAGATGAGCCTAGATCTACTCCGTCTTCTTTCAGTGCCATTCTTTCCTGGAGAAATCCTCTAAAAGGTGCCAGGCCAGTCCCAGGTCCCACCATGACGATTGGAGTTGATGGGTAGGCTGGCAACTTGAAATTAGATGCTCGAATAAAGATTGGGGCTCCACTACAATCAGGACTTTTCTCCGAAGGAACTGCATTCTGAGTTTCTCAAAACTATTATTACAAAAAAATTACAGCAAATTGACAGATAGTAAAAAGGAAAAGAAGAAGGTAAGATTACCTTCATCCACGTCGAACACAGCCCCTTGTGGATTCTACCAGTAGGAGTTGGACCGTATACTAGTGCGCATGTCACATGAATTCTACTTGGCGCCAATCTGTATGGAAAACAAAACTTTGTTAAGAGAGATTTTGGATGACGAAGAAGCTCAAAAAGCTAGTTTTCCTTCTGCCCCAACTGGTATCTCAAAAACGAAATAACACCTTGGTGAGGATGAGATGGAGTAGTAACGAGGTTGTAGACGTGGAGCTATTGCCGCGAAAAAAACACCTAATGGGGGTTTTGCTGATGGAAAAGCAGCCATCACCTCTAAAAGACTTCTCTGACTTGCAACAATCCATTGTGAATATTCATCCTACAGAAACAAAAAATAAAAGAAACCGAGGATGTTAGTTAACTAACGAAAGCTTAAAATCAAGAGAAAAACAAATAAATACAACAGTGAGTGATTCAGAACCTTTCCCTCAGGTGATGTCAGGTGTTTAAGTTTTGTCACTTCACTTGGTTCAGTGGCATATGCCGCCAACGCAACTAACGCAGACTGAAACCAAAAAAAAAAAAATCAAGTTTAATAGTTGGGAAATGCTATGTGAGGCTAATTTAAAAAAAAAAAAAACAAACACAAGTTAACCTTTCGAGGAGGGCTCAAAAGGTCTGCGTATCTTGCCAAACCAGTACCAAGTGTGCACGGGCCAGGGAAAGGAGGCGGTAATGAGCTTCCCAATGGTGAGCCATCTTCTTTATCAGCATGTATGGAAAATACTAAATCTAGAGAGTGGCCAAGCAATTTTCCAACTTCTTCAACTATTTCAACATGATTTTCAGCATATACACCTACATGGTCTCCTGTTTCATATCTGCAAAGAAATGCCATAATTTATATACATGGAGCGAATTTTTAAATAATCTTTACACAGCGATGTGCTGTTTACAAAGAGACTATGCAACTGCAGTGCAAGTTAAGATAATGGTACTGTCTTGTAACTAGTCCAAGGGCAGGAGGCAATAGCTACAGCCTAGAGTTGGATACTTACGTAATACCAGTGCCAGATATGTCGAACTCGAGATGAATACATGACCGATCAGATTCTGGTGTGTGAAGCTCCCTCTGCACTGCAACATCAGCTCTGTTTGGAAATAAGAAACAAATGTTAAAATGCAACCAAAACTTCGATTCATTTTGCATCTTATGTTCATTCTTTCTTTCACTCATACATTGTGCGGAATAGTATCATTCATTCACTCATCTCTATATGCTACACAGTACTTCATATACCTGCAGGGATGATGAACGTCAATAGCAGCATCTCCGTTGGCAACATTCGAGTCCACTGATTTCTCAGATGTAAAAGTAGGATCATGAACCACCAGCCGGTATTCAGAAATAACAGCTGTATAATGAGTTACCACACTTGTATCATCCTCGTCTCTGAGTATCTTGTCTAGCTCAGGCCATAGCGATTCTTTCCTGCAACCACAAAGATAAAAAAATAACACAAAGTGGGGGTCAATAAAACTGTACAGAAAATACGATTAAGCAACCCAACTCTGAAACTTCTATTTGTATAGTTATATGGTATAAGGACTAGAGAAAGTCTTTCAAAGGAGCAAACGTAAGACAGAGCATCAGAAACAAACCAGGCATTAAAATCATCCTCAATGCTCTGATCATCATCTCCTAGACCAACTTCAATAAGCCTCTTTGCACCTGCATTGAATGTGATAAAAATTACGTTTTCCCTAATGCACCAAAGAGAGTAGAAATGGGCATCCAAGTCACCAGAGAGGAAAAGAGAAAACATTCTGTATCATCATAGGTAAACATCACACTAATATCTCCTACGGTTTCTTTCCAATATATAGCATTATATGTAAACATAGTCATGTACCTTTCTTACAGAGCTCTTCATCAAGAACGATCCCAATCTGCTCCACAAAATAAATTAGTAATTATCATCATTTGAGGCTAGTTGCAGACACATTTATTTACTAAACTACCTTATTAAAATGTTCATACTGGCGATTACCAAGAGCAAACACACCATACGATAGGTTTTGAAGCCTTATATCCTGTTCACTATCCTGGAAACATGAAACAAAGAGTATTGAGGCGACAAACCTCTGTGGAAAAATAAGCCAAACAGAGCAAATCAAATAGAAGGAAATTTTTTTTTTTTTTAATTGATGTGTTGCATCGAGGCTACAAACCTCTGTAAACCATTTGTAAAACCTGGCAGCATTGTCAGTAGGCTCTCCATCACCATAACTAAACAGGTTACCAAAAATAATTGAATCATGCAAACTCTTGAAGGGCATATAGCAAAACAAAACATAATCGGAATAAAGTGTGTCTTACGTAGCAACAGCAAAGAATGCCAAAGTTTCCTTCTTGAATTTCTTTTCATATTCGTCGTCATCGGCAGCATAGTCATCCTAATGAAACACATAACCAGCAAAGGAAAAAATCAAAACTAGCGTCTCACAGGTAGTGAATTTCTTCATAGTGTACGCAAATCATACCAGGTCAATGACTTTGACTGAGGCTTTTTCATATCTCGCTTTGATTTCTTCTGCTATTGCCTAATGAAAAATGAAAAATGATTCTGAAATGACCCATGGGAATAAAGACCAAATCTTTGAATCAAATTTCAACTTCAACAGTTTTAGATAAACCATATTCATATGACAGCAATCCACATCCAACATCTACATTTACTTGACTCTAAGTCACCACAATCATATTCATAACAATTACAGCTTTTTAATAGCACACCGTGAAATGCGTCAGTGGTGGTGACACTACCTTAGCAAATCCTTCGGCGGTTCCAGTCTGCGTACCGAAGAAGATAGAGACTTTGGTCTTCCCGGATCCCAAATCCAAATCATCATCCTCATCCTTAGACATAAGAGACTTGGGAACCATCAAAGGCTTCACCTCTCCGCTCCGATCCAATGCCGATTTCCTCCATAACAACACCGCGAATCCAACTGCCAGCGCCAAAGACGTGGTTGCAATCACAAGGACGACGTCGTCAGATACCGCCGAACTGTCGAGGGAAATCCCCAGAACTGACTTGAGCTGCTTAGCTAAACCATACGCATCGAAATTAGATGCCATCTTAGCAAATCTTCCCCGTCGCTATCTCTCTCCAAGACGGAAGGAGAGAGCAGAGACAGACAGAGAGCAGAGAGAGAATTGAGGAATGAGTGTTGTTGAGTAATTGGTGGAAAGCTGAATCTGAGAAATGGGCTTTCTTCTTTTCTCGAGACTTCAATCTTCAAATTTCTTTCTTTCTTCTCTTTTGTTGTTGACATTTTTTTGTTTTTGGCTGTTTTAAACCTTTTTAAAAATGGCAAAGTCACGTGGCTAAAATATGAAAATATCGTGCTGGAATTGGAAGGTGCGACGACTCCGGAATAAATTGACACATCTTATTTTCATTTTATTTTATTTTGTTATGAATGTTAAAGAAACCAACTCTCATTAATTCCCTTTTTTTTTTTTTTTTTTTTTTGAATTTTAAAAAATCATTCANTGTATGAATGTTAAGAAATCATTCATCCAATCTTTTTTTCTTTTATATGGGATAATTAAATAATTTGCAAATTTATTTAGTTACCTGAAACTATATTTTCTTATTTGATGAATCTTTTGTGTACAATCCTTCTCTAAACAATCCTTAAGAAAATGTTTATTTTATCCATATTTGCTAAAAATAACCATGACAAATTCCTAAACTTCATAAGCTTAATTCCTGGTTTAGTTATGCTAACGCCATGGTTTTGTAATGTAAACCTTCATCCAATGATCCATTTCTTGATAGTTCTAAATAAAGTTAATAATTGTAAATTTGTAAAGCTCACTAAAATAGAAGAAATCCATATATAGTAACCTTTGAAAGGTGATGCTGTATAGTAAAGAAGAGACAAGGAAAAGTAAGTAATCAAAAGCCAAAAACAATTTATTGATGATAGGCTTCCCCAATTATTGGACAATCATAGTCGTCACGCAGACAATATAATTTCCCAATAAAATTACAAAGTGCAAATAGCATTATTTTAGCTGCGCCAATAACAAGACGAAATAAAAAAAAACATATATAATAGAATTACACAATCATATTATTCACCTCATCCTTTAGTTTTGCAAGGTCTTCTTCAGGCATCACCACACTTACCATCCTTGATAACTTTCCCTTGGGGAAGACCAAAACAACACCTTTGTCTCCAACTCCTTGAATAGTGTAGTTCACGAAATCCGGCTTCGCTCCTTTGATCTCAAATTCGCACATATCTACCATATCAAGGTTCACAAATGTTAAGTTTGCACCGTACGTGATAAAATCGGAAGACCCTCTATCTTTCCCTATCATCTGCTTGATCACACCATTTTCTTCTCTTTTTCCGCTCGCAATCAGTGTTGCTAGCTCTGATATTCCAATCATTTGGTCTTTTCTTTCCACTACGCTTATTACCAAGTCGTCATTCCAACACGTTGAAGACTTTCTACGGTCACAGATTGTTATAACGTTCGTGTCTGTTTCGCCACGGATATTCATTAGCGACTTCCATACCAGTGCATACAGAATATCAACCTCCGAGAAAGGTTTGTCTGTCAGGGCCGTGTACTTGGCCATCAAACGGTCGATTTGGTCGAGGCTAAAGTTGAAAATAAATCTCCCCATCTTCCATTTATTGGTAAGTAACCAATATTCACCAACCGATTCTATCTTTTTGATGGAAATAGCTTCACCACCATCACCTTCATCATGAACATGAGGGGTCGGCTCGGGCTTTTTTGGGTACACGAGTTTGGATGGGGGACTCGAAAGTAGTTGTCCCATTGTTTTCATGAAAGTTGATGCTGAAAACACATCTCCTAAAATATTGGCCCAACTCAGCCCAATGGAGAAGCCGCCACATTTGAATTGTGTTACCTGCAAAAAAATCTCCTCTGTTATACATTTACCTAAGACAAACCCATCCAGATGATGGTGTGTAGAATTGTTCTTGGTAATTAATTAAGAAACAAATCGTTTTGAAGACGGGATACAGAAACTTTGAATTTAATCGTTCACTTAATTAAATAGGTTATATTTATATTTTGACCCCGGTACAAAGTACATGTGTAATACTCTAATTTAAGACAACAACATTAGACAAGAATTTCTTATTCAGTTCACAGTGCAATGACTCGAATTACTAAAGATGCTGAAATACAAGAAAGTTAGAATTTTATTTGGTTGGTTTTTAGTCTGAGACCACAAGAAAAGTTTATTTATTACCCACGTCACGTGGCCACGATGGTCATGCGATTCAAAGAAATGAGAGATCCATAATACCTGGAGGAAAACAAGCGGAGAGAAGATGAGATCAGGATCACCAAGAACTTGATTGTACACAAGGAACCGGTGGTCAATGGAACGGTCGTCCAAGTCGAGCCACTCCTCGACCGTGAACTCTTCGACGTTGGCTTGGACGAAGCGTATGCCACTGTCGTTGCAGCGAAGGTAAGGTATCCCTGCGGATGAAGGGCCGTTGTCGGACATCCGTATCCTACCCGTGATGTGGTAAAAACACTGGAGCTGGAGCAGACCAAACATGTTGTTCTTCAAGTCGGCCGTGGTGAACTCACGTGTGCCTTTGAAGAAGTAGACAGCTCGGACGCAGTGGAGCTTCATGGCTAAGTCCATGGGCGTGAGCTTTCGTGGCTTGTTCTCGCCTGTCACAAGAGCAGGCACCACCGAGGAGATCTTGACATTTGTCACTGGGCTTGCCTTCATTTCTTTTTTAGAGAGAGAGAGAGAGAGAGATAACTGATATGTGTAGTAGGTTGAGGCCAAAATGGGATCGATTGGTGTTATAAGCATTTCGTACGCATTATAATGTGGAAAAGTTGCAACTCCAACGACTGTTTCGGTGACAATAAATGTGGGGTTTTAGTGATTAATAATTTACAAGTTAATAGAGAAGTATCTTTCTTGATGTGTATATATAAACAAATTTGATCAAATCATTGTAGTTGGTTCGAGATAAATCTTTTGACAGTTGTGTCATCCGATCTAACAACTAACACCCTTTATTACACATCCACCATGTTTATGTCCAATATCTTCAACCAAAAAGTGTACCTCTTTCTTATAGTTATAGATCAAACCTATTCGATCCAAAAAGACATTGAAACAGCCGACTAGAAAAGCAAACCGATTCTTAATATGGTTAACCGAATCTGCAACACGCCAAAAAAAAAGGAAACATCCGCTCCAAGATTTAAATTTATCTGAAAGCTACAGATATTAAAAACCGAACCCAAACCATACAGTTGATCCACATTAGATTTTGTTTTGTTCTTGGTCACTATTAATCATAAATCGGAAATCCGAAAAAACACAAACCAGAACTAAATCGAAACATTGATTGAACACTCCGATTGCCAACCATTTTACTCCAAAATGGCCACTCCAAGATGATAATCATCTCTCTGTTGTGCCTCGTTTAAAATATGAACACCAGCCATGGAACAATACCTGTTTCTAACGAATCATCAGTGATCAATCTGGCATCTTGATGGTACTCCAAATGCTTGGATTTGTCCTGATCAATTGCTTGGCTCATCGCACGTAGCTTCATCTAGAGAAGCAGCAAGGTATTCAGCAAGGCTCTGCTGATTACTGCTAGGTTTGTGGGAAGCTTCTGAGATCACAGGTTTCTTCTGTGCTACAGAATTGGGAAGCCAGGCTTGGCCTGTCGAGTTGCTGCTGGAGGAATCTGAGCAGCTCTTCCATAATAGTGGCTTAATATGCTTCCATGGATCTTCAGCCATGGAGTTGGAGTAAAATGGATTTCCCCCTGACTCCATGGGTCTTGTTCCTCCATCTCTCCCAAAGCCCCCGCGTCCTCTGCTTCTGCCTCTTCCTGAATCACGATATGTGTTTCCAGACCAGTTAGAGTTTTGTCGTCCGTAATGGGAAAACTGTGGAGCGGTATTGTTGTGTCTGCCTCGACCACCAAATCTGTTATTCCCCAAGTCATGGCTTTCTTGAGAAGGTGGAAAAGGGCGAGGTACCCATTGAGGTGGTGGACCCAGATGGTTATATGGTGGAGGGCCTGGAGGCCTAAAGTTGTTATTCCAAGCGGCGGGCGGTGGACCTAAATGGTGAACTGGTGGAGGCCTAAAGTTGTTATTCCAAGCAGCGGGTGGTGGACCTCTATGCGAGGGTGAAAAAGGTGCCATCCCTCTTGGTTCCATATGCATGTTTTGACCTTCATAATGATCTGCTTGAAAACCACCACAGTCATTGCCCAACGATCCTGTTCACAGTTATCATGCAAGGATTAGAACTCCATTATCCTTCATTGCAAGACAGAGAACACAAAGATAAAGGCATTCTGTGACTGTTTCCTAGAAAGTGAAACATGAAGCGATATATCAAATTTAAGCTAGCTAAAGCTTATAGGGTTATTCCTTCATTGATCTTGAATTGTGGATTACAATCAACAACACATAGCCCTGACAGAGAACAAAAAAAATCACCAAACTCTCCCAAATCCAAGAGGCTTCCCAACAACCAGATACCAAAAAGAATGTTCCTGTATCTGTTCAATCCTAAACTAGTACAGAGTCATCGAGTATAAAGAGTATTGCAGCATAAACAAACGGGTACTATGAGAAAAGAAGCACCTGGAAGTGATGGTGGAAACTGCGGTGCTGGAGAGCTGGCTTGATAACTAGGAGATGACATGTATTGTTGCTGAGGGGCAGTCTTGTTTCTTTTGAAACTAGAATAAGCAGACATCGGGTCCGTGTAGTAATCGAACCTCGGCGTTTCATATGATTCCTGCTGGTGGTTGGATGTCTCTGCCAGCGGATTTGAGAGGTGAGCTGTGTTCGTAGAGGTTTCAGGACCTGTGGAGCCATCATTCTGTGCAGCAGCTTCCATGCGCATTGCTTTAAGCATTTGTTTTCTTTTCTCTGAATCTTCCATTCTCGTTCAGAGCTTATCAACTACAGGATACAAGGAAATTTCAGAAATCATCCATCAAAACGCATGAAACGAGCTAGGAGCAAAAGGCAAAATACACGTATGGAACCATCCCACAGATGACAAAACTAAAAGAGATATATTATCACAAAAGAAACAAGATTCGAGTTAGTTTATGCACTTGGAAAGAAATCAACACAAACACAGCAATCTAACGTTAAACCCTAAATTCTCAAATTATCTCAACCTTGACACGGATACCCAAATCAGAAAAACGAAACTGAGACCGATACGAACCTTAACAGAGTGCGATTTACTCCCAAAATCTCAACTTTCTCGTCGCCAATGTAGAGAGATTGAGTGAAAGAGAACCCTGAATTCAATTGAAGTAACGACGACGACGTATAAACGAAGACTTCCAAAATCTGGTTCGTGTTCAACCGTTAAGCTCAATTAAACCCGGTTTACTGGTATACCGGGCTGAAATTTTCCGATAGAAAATCAAAAGCCCCCCGTCCGTCAGTCTCTGAATTGCAGGACAAATCTCTCTCCCTTCGTGCTCGATCGACGCCGCTACGTGCTCCTCGCAGGTGATATGTTTCTGAATCTCAGGTGATTTTATTTTTCCTCTTCTCGATCTAGTGTTTATTATAGCTTTCTAGTTGGTATCCTGAATTTCTGATCAGATTTACTGGAAAAGTTGAATTCCACTCTCTTCCCTCTCTCTCATTCGTCTTTTGTTAACGGCGGAGAAAAAATGCACGGTCGTCCAAGGAAGGCTTCCAAGCCAGAAGAGGAAGAAGCATCCGCTGCTAAAGCTGTTATGCTCCGATCTCTCCAGTCTCAGTTCATGTCCAATCACCATGGCAAAATGTACAATCTTTAGTCATATCGATTATATCAGTTTCTTTTTTCAGAATTTCTGTAGTATTTACAGGATCAGATTTTTATGAATCTTCTGGGATTTTTGGTTTCTAGTTATACCAAGGAAGCTATTGAACTAAGTACGAAGCTTCTAGAAATCAACCCGGAGGCGTACACGGCGTGGAACTATCGGAAGCTCGCCGTGGAGGATAACCTTTCCCGAATCGAGTCTGATCCAAACTTGGTCAAGTCCATTCTCGATGAAGAACTTAGTGTGGTAAGTTTTCATTGTAAATGGATCTGGAATTTGAATCTTCCAAGTTGTATACTTCTGAATTACGCAGCCATTTACCATGAGTGGCCTAGATTTGCTTGCTGCTACTATTCTGAGATTGAAAGTTTATGTCTCTTGTTCGAAGTTGTTAGATTGGTTGCTTCACATAGAAAAAAATTGTTTCCATTCATGTCAAGCTTGCTCTTTTATGAAAGTAGCTGCTCACTGGTTGCTGTGCGCTCTGTTCTAAATTCAGGTAGAAAGTGCTCTGAGGCAGAATTTCAAGTCATATGGTGCTTGGCATCATCGGAAGTGGGTTTTGAGCAAAGGGCATTCCTCCATTGGGAATGAACTGAAACTTTTGGATAAATTCCAGAAGCTGGATTCCAGAAATTTTCATGCTTGGAACTATCGCAGGTGAAAATTTGGGAATCTCACACTCCTTGTAAGGCGCATTGCGCATGTCAGTCAAGCTTACATATTCACATGTGTTCCTTCCCAGGTTTGTTGTGGAGCTAACCAACAGGTCAGAACAGGATGAGTTGCAGTATACAGAGGATATGATCTATAACAATTTCAGCAACTATTCTGCTTGGCATAATCGTAGGTATGCATATTATCTGCAAACTTTGCGGATTTATATATTTTAAGTTACGGAATCATATGTGGGCTAGATTGATAGTCACATGACTCAAACCAAAGTAATTAATAGAACAAAAACGGAGTTCATTTTTGGAGGGATGCAATTTGCTTATGAACTAGATGAAAAGTTTCCTTCAATGAAGCATTCACTTTTGGGTCACGTGGCTTCTTTATTATTTGGCTGATATTGCCACCACATATTTATGGGATATTAACTACAGCTAAGGTTTAGCTACACCATAGCTTCTTGGTTCAGTAAATATCGTTACACTGCATGAGTTTCTCTGGGGGCGCATCAGCATAGTTACATTGCTAAAGCTATTTTTGTTTTTTTCTTGTTTGAAATTCTGCAGTGTTCTTCTTTCAAGTTTGCTTGCAAATAGAGCTGATGGGTTTATGCCAAATGAAAAGATTCCTGAGGAATATGATTTTGTACATGGTGCTATTTTTACGGACCCAGATGACCAAAGTGGCTGGTTTTATCACCTTTGGCTTCTTGATCAAACTGTTAATGTGGAGACCCCTCTTCTCGCTTCATCATGGCCTTCACATGGTTCCAGTATCATTCTCTCTGGACCTGGGTGCTTGAATGACTCTTCTTCTAAGTTCACAACTTTTTGTTCTGAGTCGGGGTCTTTTCCATTGATTCTCTACTTTGACCAAGCTGTTGGTGGAGTAAGCTCGTCTACTGTGACAATTGATTCTGAACTAAAAGGAAATGAAGACCTTGTTTGGGAACCAGTTTTGAATAAAAACTCGCAAGTGTCTTGTGCATGGGTTACTCATATGAAATATTTCAGTTCAGAACCTATCGTTCGCAAGGAATACAAAGTGAAGGTCAGAGTTGGGAACTCTCCAGGAATTGTTTCTTCCAGAGGATGTAACTTCAGCGCTCATTGCGAGTTTTTCTTTACAGCTCATGTTCATGATGCCGCCGTCGAAGATTCGGAAGAATGCATTGTTTCATGGACAGATGGGTTTGATATTTGGGATGCGCAGTCAGAGGATTTGAACTCTCTTGTCACCTTGGATCAGTTAGACGCTGAGATGGATTTAAAATGGCGTCAGAAAGCTTTAGCAGAAGAGGTTGAATGTTTCCGTCAATTGTCTGACAGGTATATCTTACTGATATACTTTCTTGCTTTGGCGGGAATGAAAAATTGTAGTCCTGAACTTCGTGTTCTTTTTTACTTTTCTAGCAAAATTGGAAAGCTCACACTTGCAAGGCTTTTGATGGCTTCTGAAGCTATGGCATCAAATGATGCTGTTAAGGGTGCTCACTATGAAGAAATTCTCCAGTTGTATAATGATTTGATGGCGCTGGATTCTTCGCATTACCAGTACTACAAGGATAAGCACAGCGTAGCTTTTCTCCATAAGGTACTTAATCTTCCTTTTAGCTGTGAATCAAAGGTCGAGCTTCTGTTTTTTTTTAAGAAATCATCGGATTTGTAATCTTTTCCCCCATTCTCATCTCCAATATAAGGCTGATTGTTTGATTTTAGATTTTTAATGCTGTTTCATCATGCCTACTACTCATAAAGATAATGTTCATGCAGGTGACTTCAAGCACTGAATCCTTGTCGAGATACCTCTTTCGGTTCAGGGATATGAACAATCTTGTGTGTCTACGGCTAAATAACTTATCTCTATCTCGAATAGCCTCTGTCGAGAAGTTGCTGTTTGTCCAAATGCTAGACCTTAGTCACAATGAACTTCATTCAACTGAAGGTAAGTTGCTCAAAATGGCCTGCGTTTTTCATGCTTATGTCTCCGGTTCCAGTTGCTGCATCTGTGATTCTGTTTGGTAGATGTGATTAAACGGTGTATGCGGGTCTTGCAGGATTAGAGGCAATGCAACTTCTCACTTGCTTAAATCTGAGTCACAACAGAATCCGGAGTTTTTCAGCGCTGGACTCTCTAAGACATGTGAAGCAGCTGAGAGTGTTAGATGTTTCACACAACCACATCGGCGAGCATTCAGTGGACACAACAAGGTACCTTTGTTCTTCACCGCTCTCTAATTCGGAGTGGACTCAGGATGAAGTTGGAAGACAGAAGCCTAGTTTGGTAACCAAATACTGGGATGCGTATTTCGTGTTAAGAAATTTGAATCTGAAACAGTTTGATATAGCAGGCAACGTAATTGCAGGGGACGAGTTCAACTCTTTTGTCCTCCAGGTTATGCCAAAGCTCGTATGGCTTGATGGCCAGAAACTTGAGAGGTAGATCATAGGCCAAGTCTTTTTTACTTTATCTATAGATCATCAAATCCCCAAAACAATTTGGGTTCTCTACTTCTCTTGATGATCTTTGTTATTGTGATATGTTCTCTGCTTAACATTCTCGTTTATGAGATTGTGCACCCTTTCTTTTACTCTGTACTCTAGTTCCTTTTGTTACCAAATCGTATTTAATTAAACGAGAACTTTGGATGACATACAACTTGCAATCAACCAAATCTCATAATTTTTGTTTATTCATTGTCTCGCAAGCTCTGCTCAGAGTCAAAGGTACATAAAAACTACACAAGCAAAAAACAAAAAAAAAAACTAAGAAGCCTTTCCATTCTTCCAGGCAAGGCCTCGTCTCACTGATTTTTCTAGCTTAAAAAATCAAATTTCAGGAGCTAATCAACGCATTTCGCTCCTAAAGCGTTTCTGTTAGTACAGTAATCTCTAAGCACTTAACTGTATATAGATTTGGTGTGTGATAAGATAATAATATCAAGCTGGAATTACGCCTTTGTCTCCACCCATTTGGATCAGCTGCACTGGAGACTTTAGTAGCTTCTTCAGTGTGTCCACTATCCCACCAAATGCTGGCCTCTGAGCCGGCTCATCTGCCCAGCAAGCTTCCATCAGAGTTACCAAAACCGGAGATGTATTGGGAGGGATTATAAGCCGCCTGTTCTGGAACGCAACCGCCCCAACCACCTGAGCACCACACCAAGACTCAAAAACATATACTAAACCTAAAACTAATGATATCTATATGTGAACAACAATTTTGGAGAGGAGAGAGAAGAGTGTTGGTTACCTGAGCAGGACTGAGTCCATTCCAAGGCTGTTGCAAAGTAATCAACTCCCATAGGACCACTCCGAAGCTGTAAACATCTGATTTCTCGTTTGTCGGCTCACCTCTAAGAAACTCTGGAGCCATCCACTCAGGCTGTTAAAAACAGACCAAAGAGAGAGAGAGAGAGAGAGAGAAGTTTCACAAGTCAGAACATTTTTTTCAACCTGCAACATATCTTCAGTAATTAAATCTTTAAGAGAGCTTACTGTTCCTGCAACAGATTTTGATGGTATGAAAGTGTTTGCCTTGAATCTGGACAGTCCAAAATCGCAAACCTGAGACAGAGGCATGGTCGAGTTTCGAAATGTTACAGAAACAGATGACAAGAGACTTCATATCAATAAAGATTTTACTGTGTTAACATTAAAACCCAAACAAAAAAGAAAAGAATTTACTGTGTTTAAGATCATTACCTTCACTGTCCAGTTCTTGTCAACCAGTAGATTTGGAGATTTCAGGTCCCAATGCACTACAGGAGGATTAAGACAATGTAGGTAGTTGAGTCCCTTGGCCTGTTACAATCAAACACATATATATTATTTCATGTTTAATTTTGAAAGATATATTAAAAGATTAACATAGATTGAAAGAGCACAAACCACATCCAATGCCATACGTAGCCTCCTCCTCTGATCTAGCAACTCTCCAGAAGCTGGCCTATGGATGAGACGAAAAAGACTGCCCCTGTTTCAAGAAAATAGGATAGAAACATAAGCTGCAGAGGTTTAAAATGAAACATCATGTGACTCAACTATGCTGACTTTGGTCCGAACAAGAATACCTTGGCAAATATTCTGTTATGATTGATAAACGGGGTCGCTCTGTCACAGCACCCATGAAGAGAACAACATTTGGGTGACGCACACGTTTCATTATTGCAACCTTCAATTGAAAGAAATCACAGAAGCGAGAGTTTCAGAGAGGTTTCAAAGTTATCACATGAGAGTTAGCCATTCAAAAAGAGATGCATCCGCTTGCTTACATACCTCCCTGAGAAATTCTCTGAATTGGTCGTCATGAAAATCTTGAATAGACAAAATCTTGACAGCAACATCCTTTACCATAAATAAAACATATTTAGCATATCGTGCTGAAAAATCTATTAGAAAGGAAGAGAGAGTGAACTTTTTTTTAACTGAAACCTACTGATCCATTCCACTCAGCACGATGAACAGTTCCAAATGATCCTGAAAAAACGCAAGGAAGATTTCACAAGAGATATTGTTATTATTGTGCTACATGGATCATATACTTTTGTACACTAAAAACTCATGGAAGTAAAAGGAACGTACCAGCACCCACACGCTCTTTGATATGCAACTCATCCCATGAGATCTCCAGCCAATCTGATGCCAAAGAAGGCTCAATAGTCAAGTATGGTGAGATGGCGGCAACAGGTAACCTCACTTTTTTATCTTTTCGAGTCTCGGCTTCAACTATCTCTGGCTCAACTGATAACTCTTCCTTTAGCTGCTTGATAACACCTTTCTCAATTGGATCTTCTAATCTAAAGGTCTCCTCTTTGCAACAAGTCTCTTGTGAGGCATCACTCAGTTGTGGTAGAGCTCCAAGGACAGATTCGGTCGAAACCACTGAAGATGCTTTTGAGAAGCAAGTTTGATCAACATGAGCACAACACATCGTCGCTGCAATACCAGGCAACTCAATTTCTTTGTGTACATGGCCTTGACTCCCTACAAGAAACCCAATTATCAGAATTTTAGAATAAACTTGTTCCATCTTTACCTAACTATACACTGACAATTAGGTATAATAAATGTAGGGGCCATTGCTTAAACAGTCCACTTTCGGAAACTAATTGCTTAAATGTATTACATATTCTGCTAACATTAGCCTACCTGAACGTTGAATGTTTTCAGCCTTTGACTCAGTTTTACAAGGAGATTTACTACGCACGCAAGGTCTGCAAAATTCTTCAAGATGATGATGACTCATCCGAAGAGGTGAAGGAATCTGACACTGTGTTCCACCGTTGATAGACGAATCCGGATCATGGACATTTCCTGGTTCCCCGATAAGGTCAACAACATATTCCCTGTTGAGAAACGGTATTCAACTAGGATCAAAATGTGGAACACAAGCTCAAAAACAAACTAAAAAGTGCAGTATTAAAACTCCAAAACTAGAAACTATTTGTAAGCACAGATTTAAGGACATACACAAGCAGACCCCCGGAGAGTAGAGACCCATCTGTTAGTAAAACATAAAGAATTTTATAAGTGTTTTAAGTAGAAGCATGTAAAATCTTCCTAAAATACCATAACTGAAAGTGTTTTGCTAACAGCCTGAGGGTCTACTTATTTAAACCCACCCACAACTCTGACTGTAGTTAAGTAGACAGAAAGGGAAAACAAAAAGAAAAAGGGCCAACGGGGGGTGGCTTAAAAGCTTTTAACACACAATCAAACCTTGAAAGCTTCCGGTCATCATCGATCTTGACAAGGCAAGAAGATTGGTGGTTCTCTTTACAGTACCTGCAACCTCTAGCTATCCGACACGGTAAACCTATGTAATCAGCCAATTTCTGCATACATGAGCAAGTCAGCATCCAATACAAACATTTCTTGCTTAATCCATTCTAAGCTTTCATGGCTCACCTTAAACAGGATGGCACGATGCCGACAAAGCCCCATCGTTAGACTACCAATAGGAAGGATTATACATTTCCGAAATTCCTTGAGTCTATTGCTAACCAGCTTCCATCGTTTCTGGAGATCACCTTGCTCCATCTGAAAATTCCCCCTAATAGCTTCATAACCTCAGCACACACACACACAACTATGACTTTAGAAAAATAGAAGAAAGAGAAGAGAAAATGTACCCCATAGAGACAGCAACAAGTCTACCAAGTTTCTCGACAAGCACTAACATGTTGTCTGAAGCACAATACAGCTCATGTGCCTTGTCCTCAAGTTCTTTAAGACGTGAGTCCTCACGTGTGTCTATCAAAACCACTTCCATTGATGTATCGCTCGGCTCAGTCTCCTTTAGTAACAAAAGAGATGGAAGTCGTTTTCCTTCCTCCGAATCGTTACACATCAACCAAAGATATGGATCCATCCCTAATATGCTATAAAACCCATCTGATATCTTGTCACCGTACGATAAAGAACCACTTACCTGAAAACAAAAAATCATATCACTTATAGATTTAGTCATTTAGATCAAAAGTAAAAAAAGGAATTTTAAGACTTCATACCCAAAAACGGTAAGAGACAGTGTCTGTGCTCTGTGTAGGAACAGACTCACCGCCAAGATTTGCTTGACAACTTAGCCTCCTCGCAAGCGTGACTTGCAAGTAATACCCTTCTCTTGACTTTTGCGCCAAGCTTTCCTCTTTGCCTTGTTCCCTAACCTTGGTCTCTTGTTCCTCCTTGGTCGTCACAGTGACACGTGTGGTGGTGGAGGTTTCCCTTACGTCTGTCGGACTCGAAAAGGTCGAGAAATTCCCGTCCACCGTCGTCCCGGAGAAGAAGCTTCCAGCAAAGCTGCTCTCACTCGATATTCGAGGAAGCGAGACCTCCCTGTCGAAGCTCCGGTCAATGTTACGTTCGTTCATCTTGATCGCCCGTGCAGAAGAAGACGACGACGCCGCGACAATGGAATCCGGCGAAGAAGCAGCAGGATGAATAAGCGGAGACTTATTATCAGCCGCCGCCGGCGACGACGACAGCAGAAACTCCCTCTCCTCGTCGGCGTCGCTGGACATCAAGAGGCGCGTGGGCCTCACGCGTCCAGTAGTAGACGCCGACCGAGAGAGATTGGCCTTCTTCTCCGCCAGCCAGTCGTAGAAAGCCGCTAGCTGCTGCTGCTGCTTCTTCTCCGACTTACGACCATCGTCGCCGCCTGACGAGAGACCGCTTAAGAGATCTGAAACGGCGGAGCTCTTTGAGAGCATAGAATTAGAAGAGGAGAAGACAGTTGTCTCCTTCTCCCTCTTCGTATGATCTTCGCCGCCATTAGATTTATCCCTTTCGAATCCGAAACTCTCCCCGAAGCTGGACGACGATTTCTTCTCATGATCATTCTTGTGCGAAAACGAATCAAATCCGCGATCGGGGAATTGCCGCGGGAAGAAGTAAGTTGTCCGGTGAGGCATTTTGATAGAAACTCAACTTTTTGAAAAACAAAATTAAAGATGGATCGATCAGGAAATGAAACGTTTAGCCAAATCCCGTCATTGAATATTCCAGATCAAAAACGCAAAACAGATGATCAAAGAGGACAGTAGAGAATTTGAATTCGTCGTAGCTAGTGATTGGATTGGAGATGTATATATATTATTATTATAGTTTGGCTGCTTGCTCTGTTATCTTCTTCTTGGAGTAGTCAATCGTCAACGCCCGGAAAAAGAAGAAGAAACGAGCGGAGAAGTTATCTAAGCGAATTACCGGAGAAGAAACTTTCTGTGGAAAAGAGAGAAGGTTTTGGTGGATCAACAAGCGTGAAAAGTGTTGAGATTGCACGAGGAAAGGAAGAAAGAAGAAGAAGAAGAAAGGGAAAGAAGCGAAAACCAGCAAATCGGGAATAAAATATTTGAATTTTTATTATAGAAAAATAAAAACAGCCAATTAAAAAACTCTGAAAAGCATTGAAGATGGAGGGGAAGAAGGAGGGAGAAACTTTATGTGACGACCTTACACGTATACTCTTCATGCAATAGAATAATGACGCGTGGATTGTCATCCTACTCATGCATTGCCTCTTCTCATGAGCGCAGTTTTACTTTATAAGGCATTAAATTTGTCAAAGGTAGGAGATGACTAACGAGAGGAATCATTGTTTATTTATATTTTTGAAACTTATTTCTAAAAATCAAATCAAATCGACCACACAGTAACTGTATATAAAAAAAACAAAAGGTTTCGAAATTTTGTAACATATCAATGTCTATTCTACGTTAACATATTACATGACATCAGACACAATTTCATAATCATATGAATTATTGAAACGAAACACCATCCACAATTTTTTAACCCTACAATAATAATAGGTCAGGGCTGATATCACAACTCACAAGAGTGTCTATCTGCTTTGATACCTTTTAGCCGAAGGTTTGTTGAAGCCTTCAGATTCAACTCGTGACTCATACACTAATTTAAATTGAACAAATTATATATAGACCATTTATTTATTTTGAGATAATACATGCATGGACCTCTTCTATACTGAAACAGATAGCCACATTAATTTATTCGTGTTGGATACTTTTAAATTTTCTGATCAAGAAACTAAAGGGCAACGAGTCGTCACGAGGATCGAGTCACTTTAAGCGACCCCTTCTCGAATAAGCTTGTCATAAATTCGACCATAAACTATTGAACTAAACACTATTATTATGATCATATTGTTGGCAAAAAAAACATTGTCATGATTAATTAACATCAAACGGGTTGGACGGTTCTCTTTCTTTCTACATATTAAGTAACATTTGTTATGTCCATATTATTGTGGTTAGTATTAGTAGATAATATTATTAGTGGTCCCGAGCCAGGTGTTGTAATTTCACCTGGTTTTTGTATATGGTGGTGCATGCATATGCCCACATCCTCTATTAAGTACTATTACAACTACTCACTCTTATATATAAAAGTATATAACTATATACTAATTGGGTTCAGATGGAAGATGCACAATGCACTGTCCCACTATATACTGCTCCCTTTGAGTCCACCCCATTAGTCCCATATGCATCTAAATAGGTCGAGTTTCATCTTCTCGACTTCGATTGAGAAGGGTCCATTTGAATTTTAAACTCTTTAAAAGCACCATCAAAAAAAAAAAAAAAAACAAAAGCAATTTCTCTTAGTGGTATTTTTGAAAAAGAAGAAATCCCAAATATAATAATTTTTCCAAAAATTCCCCTGTCAAATATGTCAAAAGATTATTAATTTAAACTATATATATATAGGTTGAATCTCTTCATTTGCATTGCACCAAAAAAATCTCTTCATTTGCAAACTAATCTCCTGTTAAGCTTCATCAACGTTGGTCCCAAAAAAAAAAACGTCCACCGCTTTGTGAAATATAGGATATCAATTATTGTTTTCGAAGTAGTTATTTTGGAAACGTAGTGTCGTTGGCATACAACAACAAAAGCTTAAAAATTTCGAATATATTATAACTGTTACTTTTCCCCCCCCCTGAATAGTTATGAGACGATTACCAATTACGGTTATCATCTCCTCAATCAGACTAATGTACGTAAGCTTATTTGTTTTTAGTTACCATGGTATGATTACGAGCAAAGTAACAACACTATTCCACTGATCAAACTCTGGAACCATAGACATCTGATTATGATATTTGATTTGAGGTTCGGTTATGGTTTCTATAATACATGTGATGGTGAGAAGATAAGTTGATAAAGAGACGACCAACTGATTCTACAAGGATCTCTCTCTACCTTGGGATTCTTATCACAGTATTTAGTGATTACCTAACAGACTAGATTTATCCCCATTAGCAAGAGAAACCAAGGCATCGTGCTCTTCAACAGTTGCGGGTCCAGAATTCGAGTTGTTTGCATCGGCATCACTCCCATCCTCGCCCTACATTAACCGATGATTCAAGCTCTGCCTTATGTTGCAATCCAACCAAAAAACACAGGGAGTAAATTAAAGGAGCTTTACCGGTGTTATCACAGACATCTGAATATCTTCTGATTTCTTGAAGAGATCCCTCAATGTACCCTACAAAGAATTGAACAATTTAAAACGTCAAACACATTGACTATACATAGTGAAAATGGAATGGGATGCATTCATACGCACCCTGTTAACCCAAAAAAGTCCACAGGCATTGCAGAGGGTCCTGGGGCCTGAAGGGCCACGTCGCATCATTGGTGTACATTTAGAACTAATGCCGCAATGAGTACACCTACGCGTAAGAAGCACACACACGTATAAGGTAAGAGCAAGAATTTTTTAACACATGAGTGGAGAAGCAGTTAAGTGGCAGAGGCAAACGCACGATATTTCTGGATGGCCATCATCTTGTGCAGAATCTTGATCTGTGCCCGAGTTATCACCCCCGTCGGTCATCTTTGCTGAGGTGAATTGACCTTTATTACGTGCCATTCTGGTAAAGACTCAAAAAGGTCAGAGTTTCCAAAAAGGTTGACAAATCCTATCTCTTGGTTTTATGAAATTTACATGTCGATTATTCCCAGTAAAAGCTAATTATCGTACTAACCCAACTCAGTTCTATCCTGCTTAACTACAAACATATTCTCGTATATCACAGCAAGCCAGCCAGCCACCACATAGGCACCTAACCAATATGACGGAATACTTAACAACCCAGAGAATAGCGAACAAAAAAAAGAAACTTTCCAGCTTAGCTATACAAGAATACTATGTTATTCATCTCAGGAAATGTGAAAGAAATATGTCCAGCCTCTTCGAAGGAATAACCATTTTCCAGACAAGACAGATGTGACATTTATCGATACTATCATACTACTCAAGCTTTCAAGGATTTTGTGAACATCCCCACTTACAACAAAAGCTAGCGTAATAATAAGGGTGCTCCTAGGCCTAAGAACTTGGCTAGGGCTCTTATGCTAACCAACCAATGTGAACATGTAACAGCCTTGGGCATAAACTGATAAAACTCTCAAGAGTGATTCACAGGTGTAGTAGCACCTCAATCTAGAATGACAAGAGCTAAATAAGCGAATAAATCCCCTGACCTTAACGCCACTTCCTGGCGAACACCATATCTGACTTTCTTCTCGAAACACCTAGCATTCCTCTTCTTCCGGAATCTATCCAAAGACTGTGCCCGTTGCGGATGGCTACATCGGTTCGGGTATTCTACAACAGGCTAAGAAGAACACCAAAATGACAAATGTGGAATGAATCAGAAAACAAAATACACATAGATGAAGTCGCCATTGTACAGAATTTTGAACTTAAAACAATCAAAGTTACCATATGATTCTGCTGAGCTAGTTCCATCACCTGCGGCCCAGGAGAGAGCTCCGTAGAACCACCCAGTAGCGATAACACAGCATCAACCTATGAAATCAAACTTTGGTAAGACTAACTTATGGATCACAAAAATGCCCAGTACGATTACGCAATCTACACTTAGCCCTAAACAAAAAGATGTTGATTTTCAGTAGCATCCTCAGAAATAACAAAAGGGGAAAAGTTAGAATACCTTATCAGGGCCAACAGCATCGAAAACGTAAACCTGTCCACGGAACGAGATCGTGAGCTGATTCGCGCCTCCCGGAGTCCGGGAGCCTAGTAATTCGGAGCCGTCGGATTGGTGACCCACCAAATGAGAACCATCGGGAAGCAAATCGGAGGCAGCATAGATGGAGTCAGGATGGGGGATTTCGTCTATATCGTCGTAAGGAATGTGACCGGACGTTGCGGAGGCAGAGACATGGTCTTCAGCAGCCGGAGCTGAGGCGCTACCGATCTGATTGGGGATAATCCCCGGCTGGGAATGGTGGCCAAACATCGGAAACTGCCAAAGAGGGCAGCTTTCACATTGATGGAAGGAAAAAAAAAAAAAAAGCAAGAAATGGGAAAAAAAAAACCTAACCCTAAGTGCAAGAGAGGAACGAAATAGTTGACATGGAGAAGTGCTATACAGAGAGGGGGAGATGGAGATGGTCGTCGGCGCGTGTGGAGGAGGGAGATTGGCCGTCGTGGAATTCACCGATGGTAAAACGGTGAGTTTTATGGGTAACCTGCAGTTCCGAGACGACCCGACGACTCCTACTCACTGGTTTTACTCATTTCATTTTGGGCCGTTCGATTATCTTTGACACTCCAAAAGCCCCATTTCGGCTCACTAGTTTTTTTTTCTTTTAATAACTTTTCTGTTTATTCTACACGAATCGGGTAGCTACACGAATAACAACAAATTAATGCATGGTAATAATACATGAAAAAGCTACATCTTGTTGTTATAGAAAGAGAATGTGAACATCCAACAATGGATTGGGAGAGTGAGAGTGTGTGTGTGTTAGGAGGTCTTAGTGTCTTGCTTAGCTGGAGTGATGGGAATGTTGTAGAGAAGAAGACCTAGAACCAGAACTACACTTCCCATCATGAAATTTGAGCTCAAGCTTGTACCTCCCGGTAGATACGGCAATGGTTTTGACATTATGTACACCGATAATGGCACTGCAACACCAAAAGTATCTTGATAAACTCATTGTGTGTTTTAAGATATTTGGTGATTACTGAAAAGAGGCTTTCTATGAAGAGATAGAAAAACGAGACCTGAGAGCATCACAGCGAGAGAGGAAACGATTGCTGAAGATATTTTCACCAGATGGAGCAATGAGATGTTGAAAGCGAGATTGGTGGCTATATAGAGCAGAGGAAGTAAAGGGGCACCATCGCAGCCTGAAATGCTTAATTGATCACAAACAGATTCTGCAGCGAATAAACTAAAACAAGAGCTTAAAGTGGAAATAAGGGTCTCTAACCAGAAATCTTAGCTCCAGTGTTGAAGAAGCAGCCGGCACCATCTTTTAGATACGAAGGAAGGCTGGCAAATGGAATGCCTTTCACGTTTGAGAGAAAAGGCAACAGCAGGAACACAAAAAGAGCCTGCGCAAGCATAACTTCAGTGATCCATAACACTAAACCAAAAAACAAAAACTCTCAAGTAGGAGAGAGTCAGAGAGAATAAAACAGATGATATCTTTAGCTTCCATATAGAAGTAGATACCTGAAATCCAGATCCAAATGAATTTACCACAAAGATATCCAGTGACTTTCCCTGCATTGTTGCGTTATTGCTTAGTGTTCAGAAAAGTTACCAAGGAAACGCATTCCATGTTGATTTGATGCAGGGGATACTCATTCAGAAGGATGATGAATATGAATATGTGCCAGATATACCTCAAGACGCTTTGCAGCATCATTGAAAACAAATTCCTGTTAACAGAGAAAACACTTAAAAAAACTTGGTTGCTGACAGGACTGCAAAAGAAATGTTCACAACTTACAAGAGAGAGCAGCCCTTTACCTTTATGATAGATGCACCAGCTTGAAAAGCAGCAGATGCTACCATGACAGCAGGCCATAGCAAACCGATTCCAGATAGCGTATGATCTGCACCAGATCCACTGCAGATGAGTTACAGTCAGCATTTGGAGAAATGAATGTAACATTATCACATTCCAAGCTCTTGGGATGATGAATTCACCCTCCATTCATTTGATAGAGGTGATTCTGGTCCATGGCATTTTCTAAAAAAGATTATAAGACCTGAAAGCACTCTCTTCTACGCGAATTTAGAAAAAGAGAGAACAGTGAACAGGGGTACCTTGAAACTGCTACCACAACGCCCACAGCCACAAGCAAGCAACCAGAAATTTGGTTAAGCGAAAACCTCCTGCCCAAAATAAGAATGGCAAAAAGCAGCTGCCACACCAAAAACGTCTGCCGAACATAAACAGGCATGAGTTCAAGTATTCACCACCCCCCAATGAAAAACTAAACCGAAATACCTGATTCAAAATCGGTATAACTGGTCCAGGAAGCATGGCTGCAAGAGATAGTCCAATAACTTGATATGTAACCTTGCAATTTGCAAATATGTTAAAGTTTCCACCGTGTCGAGCTCTAAGACTATAAAAGGGGTATATACCTGCTGCAGCCATGCCAGTGGCAACTCCAAGCGCTTCGAGAAAACCAATGATTGGGAATCTCCATTTTGGTACACTCAACATTTCACGGGTCACAATGCCTAGACGAGACCTCATGTACAGAATGGTGAAATAAATCAGGACGTAGCTGAAAAACAAAAATCATTCAATTAGTATTAAGGTGAAGCTCATTCGCTTCCCAATCTTTTGTCAAATTCGTTAAAAGTTACCCGAAAGTGTTGAGCTGAGCTAAGAAGAAAGGGTACTGTTTCATGGGAACCAAAGCGAGTTTGTAGAGCACGCGATTAGCTACAGCTAAGGCTACGATGACGATGGAGTTAACCACAATAAGTTTCCGATTGGAAGGAGCAGAAGAATGCTGCTCCGTCAAAGCACAGACGGAAAATCCACGTCTCATCGGAGAAGTAATTTTCCGAGTAACCGGGAAGCGGAATCTCAAATCGGATTGTCTTCCGCACATGGTCGTAGTCGCCGATGGGTAGGGCAACAACCGTGCGCTACTGAAACAGAGCCGGTAAATCGCCGGCGAACGTGATTCCTTAGGGAGAGCGTAGGATGATGATGTGGAAGCATGAAGGCATCTGATTCGTGTAGCCATGAGAAGAGTATCCATTAGCGGGACTTTCTCGGCTACTGAATGAATACATTTTTTTTTTTCAAGCGGATGAGTTTATCAGTGCCTATACGCTGCGTTTCATATCGAGATGGGGATGACATGAAACGACAGCGTTTTATATCTTCTATGTTTTGATAGCATTTTTTGTTTAGTTCTTGTTCAGGTTTTTCTGAAGGGTCAATAATATTATTTCTAACATTTCTGTGATATTTGTAATCTCTGTTACTCTGTGATAGGCAACATATACCTTGTAAATATAAGATTTGTTTTTGAAAACTAGGGAATGGTAGATATACATAGAGTGAAAATGGGGAAGAAAACATAAAGAAGAGCTTAGAGTTGAGGTCTAGCTTGGACAACGTATATATGGCCACCTTTGACAACACCTTCGATGTCCTGAGGACAACCATAGAGTGTCTCAATCACATTTCCAGCCTCTGCAATCGCTGAGAAGAGACTCACTTGAAAGGCTTTGTCCACTATTAACTGCTCTCTTGAGTAATCCACCACCACTTCCTCTGCTTCATCCATTATCACACTGCACTTCATAATAATCGTTTCAGATTTTCTGAGTGAAGAAACCAATTCTGAAGAAAAAAGACAAAGAGAAAGAGAGAAAAGACCTGTCGTAAAGTCCAGCGCCTGCGTAACCCTCAAGATCCTCGTTGTTCGAATCTGATCTGAATATGATTGATGGTTTAGAATACAGTCCTATCCTCTTACTTGGATAACTGATCACCTGTACAACCCAATATTCAAACTAAAATGTTCAAAGTCTATAAATTTATAATTAAGAGATAAAATCACAATCTGTTTTTTGTTTCTTACGGTTGGAGATTTGAGGTTCGATTTCTTGGTGATAAAGCTCATTGCTCGTCCAGGATACGCTCCAACCAAGGTCTCTCCCAAACCTTTCACAATCTGAGAGACACAACGCAAGTTCTTGATAATTGGATTTTTTTTTTTTTTTTTTTTTTTAACTCGAAAGCAAAGAAACTTCAGCAAGTTTTTATAATTTTACCTCTGTGTATATTTCTGAAGGGTCACCAGAGACGGGATTGTTTGTGTGAATGACGAAAGCATAATCGGCACATATGACTTCTTGAACTAGAACCGCCATGCAGACGGCATCGTGGTCAACTTTAGTTTTTCTGCAACTCACATAAGCTCTCTCGTTCCACTTTGAAGCCCACACCTGTGTAGATTTTGAGATCAGGGAAGCACTTGGCTCCTTTTATATAACAAAGACACAAAACGTTCCAAGAGATTTATACCTTTTTGATTGCCGTCCACGATTTGTTCCAGCCTGATTCATCTCCATGGAACGACATTCTTTCACTTCTCAATTTATGGATCAGCTCATTTCTCTACCAAAGAATTCAAAAACCCCCAACATGTGATGCATTTAAAACACGAAGAGAGAGAAAGTAGAAACAGTTATTACCAGAGCCGTTGGAGCGGTCATTTGTAAAACAGCTTCTTGAATCGCTTTAAGTTTTGTCATGTCTCCTCTGTTAAGAGAATCTTTAAGGACATAAATCTTGCGTGCTACATCCTGAAAAAAGGCGATAGATCCACCAAAAATATGTAAGAGAAGAGGGGCATTCTCAAATGCAAGCCAAGGCAATATGATTTTAACTATATATACCTTATTGAAATCATCTGAGAGTGCATTCTCAAATGTTCCAAATGGAAGAGCGACTGAGGTAGGTATCTTGATCCATGATGGAACTCTTTCTCGTAGAAATTTTATATTGCATGATTTTGAACCAACCTAAAGATCCCAGTGAAATGGTATTCTCAAAATGGAAACTTCTTTATCTTCATGAATCTGGTTTTCAGTACATACCTTTTCATCAGTGAATTCTTTAGATGAAATCACAAAGTTTCCACAAAACTTCTTCCCCTTGGAGATCACTCCCCGTGGAGCAGAAGAGATAAAAATATGACGAACAGAGGCTTCCGAGTTGTTGCCATCACTGCAAGTGATAAAATTTCCGAGGTATTATGGAAAATCCTTCTCAGCTAAAAAGAAGAGTGACAACATAAGAGTTCCATTACCTGATAACTAAACCAGTATGTTTTGTATGAATAGATATTGCTCTCCCTTCCTTGGACTTCAGATTCCTGAGAACATTCTGATCGAAGCATGTAGCAAAGCATATCTGCATCAGACGAACTTAGGATGAGAAACGGACATTTGATTTCCCTAATAAAAATGTAAAATTAATGCTTTCTTTTGCAGAATTTTTGATTATGGTACTACATGCCTTGCTGTTTCTTGCTCTAATGGAGACATGAGACAAGACATCAATCATACAAGGAGTCAGCACAGCAACAACACCATCAGGGATCTCCTCTTCTCCTGTGACTCTACTTGCAATCATTACAGTTGGCTTTGAGTAGACTTTATTCTGAACTGTGATTAACTCATTCACACAGACCAGAAACCCATATGCATCAGCCGAGCTAATAATCTGCCAACTACTCAACCAGAACCATTTTGGTTTAGAGCCAAGAACAAAACAAAACAAAAGGGTTCAGTGATCACATTGTACATGGAATAATTCTGATTTATTAGCTCAAAGTCATGGTAAAACGTATCTTACCAGCCTAAATTTGCGATTTTTCTGAGACAAGGATCAAATCTATTAACAAGGGTCGATAGAACAGCTCCTGGTCCTGCTCTAATAACCTCTTCAGTGAAAACATCAATCTGAAAAAAGAAAAAGAAACCCAACTGAATACTTGCATCAGCTTCTAAACTAATTACATAAAGAAGAAGAAGCATGAGTTTAGTTTCAAAATACCCCATGCTTGTCAACACGTAAGGATTGACCTAGATAACTTGCACTAGGCTGTAATAATCTGAAATAGTGCTGACATCTATCAGCAAGTACTAGCTGTAAACGGTCAAGCACCGCTTTTGTTTGCAGTGCCCACTGAACATCATGAGCTCTGTAAGTCTCGCTGACGCGGTACCAATCCTGAATACGAAAGAGAAGCACCAAAAATATTCTTATAAGAATACTGAGAGTCAAAGCTTTGAAAGAGAAATGAGGAAACAGAGTAGAAAATAACAACGTGCCTTTGTACAGAAGATAAGTTCTTCATTGTTAAATGTAGATAAGCACAGATTCTCAAGCACCACGCAGATGACAAATATAATTTCCTGTTCCAAGGTGTGGTAAAAGCAGATCAATCCATATCTCACTCACTCTTCGGTGTAAAGACTATTAATACTTTCAAACTCAGACAGAGGAAAAGAAATATACCGGTGGGTTATTGAAGTTTAAAGATAGGAGTCTCTTCTCTATTGCTGTTTTAAAAGACGACTCCAATGCAATGTCCAGAAATAGTAAATCTTTGGCTCTTGTACGAGGTGCTCGTAGTGCAGGGTGTAGCTCAATGCGAGCATCAACTAGCTTCTGCACAAGTAAATAACAAGAAAAAAAAAACAAGCATAATACCATTAATGGTCCAAACATTAAGCTAACAGAAAAAAAAAAGATGTGTTATTAGAACCTCAATTAGGTGCTCAGCGTTCTCTTCACGAATAAGCCTCTTAACTAAATGCAGTAGATCCTACCAAACAAAATAAATGGCCCATCTGTTAGGCTTTTGATGTCTTTATATCGAATGTATATCGTAGTGAAAAATATATGTATAGAAAAATGTAGTATGAGGAAAGTGTGCCTGCAGTTTCGGTGATAAACCATTGACAGCAAAGACATTATGACCCTGCTGAAAAGGAAAATGAAAGAATAAGGTATTACTCAAAGCTAAGGTTAATGATGATATATGTCCCAGAAAATCAAAGTGAGGGTTTTAAACATAACCTAATTACCTTAGATGGAGAAAGGAACGTATCAATAGCAGACTCAAGGTCTGCACCTGAATGAACTGCCTACAAAAGGCAGGTACAAGCAGTTTCTTTAGTTAGAATCTCACTAAGAGATTATACGAAGAGCTGTAACTGTTATAATTAGTACCTTTAATGTTTTCAAGTACATGGTAAGGTCACGGATGAGTCCTCCTTTAGCATCACTTCCGAAACGAGGCTCTGATACAATGGGGCGGTCATAACTCGCAAGCCTTTCTTTTGTGAGACCATTGGCCTTTAGTGTTTGCCAGTAGGCATCGATTCTAAAGTCAGATCTCACATAGTTTAAGAGAGCCTATATATGGCAGAAGAATAAGACTCATCAGAGATTCTTCAGGTATATAAACAATCTTGGGAAACAAATAAGGCTGATATTTAACAACAGCCGAAACTAAACTTTTTAAACTAGTTAGTTGCTTTTTACATAGTAGCAAGTTTTATCCAAGATGTTATTTTCGATACCACTCTTCAAATGGAAATATATTTAGTCATATATGTACCTCACAAATGATAACATCATCTGCGCTACTGTTGTTGTGCAACTTTTGGTGCCACTCTTCCATCATGCCAGATTTGCAGTGGTTATTTCTCTAAATAATTATAACAAAGAAGTTAAAAAACGAAAGAAGTAAAAATAAACTACACTGCAAGATTAGGAGAAATTTCAGATGCATAGGTAGAGATGCTAAGCTATATACCTGAATAACAAGGATTTCGTCACGGATTCTCTGTCCAACATCACCTTGACCTCCACGACCCACAAGAGCCATGATTAGTCTCACAACTTCTCTCTTATATGGTTGCTGCACATATATTTTCTCCATCAGATTGGTGAATCTTTCTAGCGCTTCACTAATTTCCCTGCCAGAAATGTAAAAAGGCATAAAAGGTCTGACCAAAAGAAGAAAGAAAATCAATTATAGTAACCAAAGTACCTAGGTTTTAAAACCAAAAAAAATACAAAAAGAAGTACCTAGGTTTGACGTTATAGTTCTTGTTCCAGGTGAGATGTCTAGTGGCCATGAATTTCATCCAAACCATTATACCAATACATCCACCTTTTCCTTCATCCTTACAACGCTCGGTTAACTCTGTTGCGATGTTGAACCTGCCAAACTTATGCTTATAAGTAACTTCACTGACATTAATAAACCACTCCGTGCAAAGACTTTGACTTACCTGTGCATCAATGATCTCTCAGCCTCTTTCTCTCGCTCAGATATTTCATCAAGCAACCATTTCAGAATATACTTTCCATCCACGTCAATCTGAGGAGGACGAAACATGTTTTAGAAGTGAAATTTAATGATATCTTAATTATTATTCCAATGATAGTGAGAGGACTACAACACTGAACTCACTTTACCACCGGTACTCTCTGATGATTTCAGGTTTACAGCGAAATTGGCTCCATTGTTGTTAATCCAGTAGCCTTCAGACCATATCACAAATTGGATACCAACAAAACCGCTTCTTTTGAAATTTATTTCAACAAACTTTTCCAATGCAAAAAAAAAAAAAAAAAAAAGATGAAATGTGTTAATAGATAGAAGTACATTAAACCAAAGCAGGGTGATCTCTGTAAGATATTCACTGCAGGCTTAACCTGATAAGTGTGTTCTCTACTCGACATATCGGTAAAATGTGTTTGACATGCTCCATGAACAATTTTTGACTTCTCGGGCAACACATGAGGTGGTGGAGTCTATTTAGAGTAGTTAAAATCAGTCTCTTATTGAAAAGGTTGTGATAAATAACATTTGTACAGAAGCAAGAGCATCTTACCAACCACTCTCCTGCAGAAGACTTTGCAACTCCCCAGTGAAGAAATGTTGGACCTGGCATGTTTGTGGCAACCCATAAGCGACAATCGCCCTTTACATTTTTCTGAAGGACCTAATAAACCAAATACATAACCCATAAATGATCTACAAGTTGCTGAAAAAAACTACCAATAATGAAAATGACCGTATATATATATATGAATTAA
Source organism: Noccaea bulbosa (assembly GCA_900406535.1). NCBI lineage: Eukaryota > Viridiplantae > Streptophyta > Magnoliopsida > Brassicales > Brassicaceae > Noccaea > Noccaea bulbosa. The sequence goes on from OVBJ01000055.1 coordinate 111,546, forward strand.
TTGTATTGCAAACCGCGATTTCGTAGTTTCTGATATGAAAGCTTCTCTGTGAAACTACATTTTCTTCACCTACAGATCTCTTCAATAGATCTGCAAGAGCTGAACTTTTCACACTTCCAGTTTTGGTGATTGGTTCCGCATATTTCTGTAACCATTTCTGAACATCATGCCTCCTCCGGCGATACGATGGAGTATGCAAGTTCGTTTTCTGATTTGGCTCACTGGTTACTGCTTTCTCAACTGTAACTGTAGAGTTAGCCTGGAGTTCTTCTAAAGACATTCCTCTAGCCAGCTCGGCTTGAAGCTCTCTTACTGCAATGTCATAGTCTATCTGAAACAATGAAACACATGCAGGAAAAGAGAGAGACAAGCATCACATTTACTACAAACTCATAAACACACAGAGATGAGTAAATGACTAGTTTCACCTGTTGTTCACGTGCAGAGTTTTGTGGTCGGCCTTTCCTTTCCCATATGTTATATGCTCTGCTTTCTATCAGATTCTTGGGTATCCGATGATAAGCATGAAGCTCGTTCCAAGGTATCTCTACACGGAAGTTTCCAGTATGCTGTTTCAACCTGAAACTTACCATTAAACGTCAAGGTTGAGAGACTTAAAAGAAGCATGAATCAGTGAAAACGAAAGGATGAAAACACGCACCATCTGTTACGGTTACCATCTTTGAGAACAAATTCAACTGCACGTACTCTTGGATCACGCAGCTCGAGGATCACTACATAATCATTCCCACTCTGCAAATGTGAAAGAAACACTTTGCAGAGAAAATTTCCGACTTTAAACTTGTAGATAAACAACAAGAAACTATAAAGGGGTTAAGCAGACCTTGACGAATGGAGTTTGCAATGCACCTTGCTTCGAGGAATGTTCGGATGGGACATGCCAGTTGCTGCAGATAACAGAAGTTTAAAGTTAAAACATAGAGATCCTTAAAAGTAATACTTGTACATCTTGAAGATTATTTTACTCACTTATTGCCTTGGTAAATACAACCCCAATGAAGAATCCATGTGCGGTTGCAGTTCTTGAGGTGAAACTCAGCTCTTACACTGCTCCCATTTGGCAACCCAGTGACAGTTATCTAAATCAATACAAAAATTTAAGTCCAAATAAAATATATATGATATTGTGAATTCCAGAAGGACAGAGGAAAGAACAGACCTGAAGCTCCATTCCTTCGACTAACTGGAAACTATGCGATTTAGAGGTTGCCATGGCAGCTATTCATAAAAAGAGGTAACAAGTGAATCTCAACCACATGGAAAAGTTATGAATCATCTGAGATGGTTCCAACAATTGAAGTTCGAATTGATCATTACTTTCATCTTGAAAACAGCGTCAGAGAAACAACAACACTAACTCTAAGACATTCCTATTGGCATGCCTTATTTACTCATAATAGCACATCAAAAAGAATACTCTCAAGCCATCTTTTTTTCCAAGAATTTACCTTTCTTCACGAAGTTGAGCTGTTTTTATGCGTTTAAACTTAACAAATCTCCAGAAGCTAGCTATTCAAGAAAACACTCAACTAGTTTCCTGCATCAAAAGATCATTCTGTAAACAAATATCAATTTCACAGGTACAACAGACGAGAGAATTTAAGAAAAACAAAAGACGATGTTCCTTTATAAGCCAAAGGATCGCATTTACTTGGCAATCGACCACATAAAGGTGCCAAAAATGCCATGTGGCTTTAAAACAAAGGAGGAACAAAAGTAGGGACATTAGCCGCTATGCTTCAAAGTTCCAGAATCTATAAGAAACTCTCTCACAGAAAGAAACTTGCAGGAATCCTATTCTCTTCTGCTTTGGTAAAGAAAGACATTTGTAAAGGCAAGAATAATCAGTTCGATTGGATATTTTGATGGTAACAACTAACAAAGGAGAAAAACGGAGAGTGAAGAGAGCAAAGAGAAAGAAAGAGAGAAACAAATGGATATTTTGACACAAATCAGTTCGATTGAGGTAAATCTGAAGAACTTTCTCATAGCAACAGAACATCCCAAATGTCTCAGGGCCGAGAATTTACATAAAGGCTAAATTGATGGCTGCAAATGGAGCTCAACATATAGCAAGTGCTGAGTTTTACAAAGTGAAAAAAAAAAAAACTCAAAACCTATTACAAAGGGAGTTGTGCATATTCTCTGCTGAGAATTTAGGTCTCACTGAGTGAGCAGCTTAGAATCACATGCCACTATCTTCACCCGGCTCACATTCTCTTGACGATCGTCACTCTTGAACATTGCGTCCTGTAATATGAAGGTCCACACGTTGTCACAGAACCTGTAAGTGTGCAGGTGACCCTGAAAGAGAAACAATATTTAGTGTCTGACTGTTTCATCTGCCACAAGTCAGATAAGATTAAAAAATGTCTTCCAAGCAAAGAAAAAGTTCAATTGTATGTAATCTCCTAATAATGAGCCAGATGACTGAATCCATACAACTTAATCCTAAGATCAATTTTAACATAAAGTAATCAATCATTCATGGGTCAGCTAATCAACCTATCACTAATTTGTCACACTCAAAGAAACTCTAAACTTCAGAGCATTCATGAAACCGTTAGTATTTCTTCAGATAACAGATGTAAGCTTCTACTTATAAGCCAGACAAGTGAATCCATGCAGCTCAATCTCAAGTTGATTATTTTAAGAAAACTATTACTTAAAGATAACAACTTGCCAGAGACGCGAATAACTGCGCTCTAATGCTAAAGAGGCTCAGAACTTTTGTACTTTAAAACATTAGGTTCAAATTGCAAAACTAAAACAAACAAACGAGCAAGATAGCTTAGAAATTAGAACTATCAATCGTCTTATATAGAGCAGTCATGAACCAAAAAAAAACAAAAAAACTGGACATCTTTCTTCTACCCAATTCCGTTGACTAAGATTCACTATTCCAGAATAAGTTAAACAAAATGGATTGGAAGTGCGACAAATACTGAAGATCACCTTGATTGACACCTTGGTCTTCACTTGGCTCTCTAGAGCTTCAGTCATGGACTATACACAAACAAATATTTCAGGCCACTAAAATAAACACTGTTGTAAAACCAAGATGGCTCAAATACGAGTTGTTGAAGGAAACCTTGTCGAATTGAACAAGGACTTGGATGGCTAGCTCTGGGCTCAGCGTACCGCTCTGAACCATCTCGTCCAGAGTCTCCGTCAGACACATCCCGATCGTCGATCTCCTGTACAGCTCAAACGTCGCCATTATCTACTTCCCAACGATCTGTCCATACAAATTCCGAGCAGCTCAGATAATCGTCGAATCAAAAATCCGCAACTACTTAACAAATCGAGGAATCTGAAAAGTCTCGACAAAAATCAAAGAGGTAGACGAATCTAAGACCTCGATAGGAGACGAAGATGATAGAATAGAAACGGTTTACCGATCGCCGGCGACGGGAGAAGAGAGAGACTGACCGGTGAATGCAGAGGAGCTTCCGTTGGTCGATTGCGAAGGATTTTGTCTCTTGAGCGGAGAAAATTTTTGGGGCTTTTATACCCTAGATTTTGCAGGCGACTATATATATAGGCAGCGATAGATCAGGGGGTCGATATACAATTACCATTTTACCCTTACGTTTCTACTAAAGTCAAATATGAAATCAAAAGAAGGCCCAACACAGAAAGCCCATCAATGCTTTTTATTTTTTATTAGTAATAACCCATTAAGACATTTGAGAGTGTACTTTTGTTTTGGTCGGCAGAAGACATTGAGACGATGACACACAAAGTCTTGTAATAAAAGTTAACTATATCTTGACCCCAAGCACGGGATGTTGGATTTTTTTTTCAGATTTTAGTTTTTTGAATTACACATTTATTGAGTGTTAATTTTAATTTGGGGTTAACTTAATTATTGAATTAGTAATAAAACAAAAAGCCATCATCATAATTAAGTGATTGAAAATTCTTATCGGGTATGGGTCTATAACGGAAAATCCCATTAACATGTTTTCTACATCAGATATGCATTTGCCTTTGTCGCACCCAGACCATTGGTTTAACATCTTGGGCGATAGGAAATGTCGCGCAACTTGGGGTCATGTGAGAAATCGAATCTCAAATCGATTTGATATATATTCTCCTCGTATGAAATCGATCTGCCGATAGCACATATCAGTTGTTTCCGTAAACTCTGGTGATAATCACGAGTAATCGAAGATAAAGTTTGCAATTTGGAGTTTTCGGCGTAATCTTCATTGAAGAGTTTTATATCTAAAGGTAAACTCTTCATCTCCAAACTTTCTCAAATAACCACTAATTGTCGTTCTTTGGAATTTGATTCGTATATTATTTTATATATGCGTTAGAATTGGTTAGTCCATTAGTGTTTATAGTAATATCCTTATGACTTACAGGTTTGACTCTCAAATGACCAGTAATTGTCATTCTTCGGAATTTGATTCATATATTGTTTTATATATGTGTTAGAATTGGTTAGTCCATTAGTGTTTATAGTGATATCATTGTGACTTACAGGTTTGACTTATCTTTTAATACTATATATTTGTTTTTCTGTCATCACTAATAAACAATAATTTTTTATAAAATAATTTAATCTTTAGTTTTTTACAATAAAAAATAAAAATAAAACTTGTAATAAGCCAACAATAGTAAGTCTACTTGTAAAAATAAAAATTAAATCATGTTCATACAAAATTAACTATATTTTAGCATAATTTTATGATTTTACAAAATACAAAGTTGATAATCTTGTGTTAATAAATTAAACTTTTGCACAGGTAAAAAAATATATAATCAATACTTACAAAGTACAATATTTCACACTTGTTTGCTCTTTGATTATGACCCGTGATGTTGTTAACTTTGAGTTAAGTAAATTTGTGAACTTTAAAATTCTAAGATTGAATTGAAACTCATACTGTTGTTGTACAGGGATGAAATTATAAATTTATTTTAACAAATAAGAAAAAACACAATATTTGTAATAACAAAATAGAAGTTCGATAAGAAAGGGAAACAAAAAATTAGAGAAAAGTATATCTCTAGATAAAATTAAAGTTTGACGGTATCACAATTCGATTTGGTTTGGTTTGGTTTAGGCTAACTGAACCGGTAACCAAAAATTTAATAAATCCTAAATACGCTCAGCGAACACCGAACGCTGTTTTTTTTCTTTTCCTTTCTTCTTCACTGATTCTTCTTCTTCCTTATTCTCTCTCTATGCTGCTCTCTTTTCTTCACAACTCCCCTTTCATTGTTGGATCTCTCTTGCTGCAAGGTGAATCTCTCGTGTTTATCTCTAAAGTGGAATTGTTATTATCTTTGTTTTGTCGATTAACTCTTTCTCTCTCTTAAGCAGATCTGTAAGCAACCTCAGAGCGGGTTTATTTTTGAGCCACATTCTCTCTTTTCCGTAGAGGAATCTGCCGGCAAGAGCTCCGAATCCGATCAAGGAAGTTACAGAATCGGACTCTAATCATCTGGATCTCTCGTCGTTATTGTTGTTGAAGCCATCTGAGGTCGTTGCTGTGTGGGGAGAGCCGGAATCTTCAAGTGATTCATTCATTGAGTTTGTCTCTGAAAACCCTTTTTTTGTAATTCATTTTGTAGATTATAGTTTCCACCTTCACCAGGACTGCTGAATTCGATATTTGGGAAATGTTTGATTTGATTTTGCTGAAAATTTTAGAGGAATTTCTGCAAAATCATATTCCAACCAAGTTCTGAAAAATTGTGATAATTATAGATTATAGGTTAGTGTTATTGGTTGTGGATGTTTGTATTAACTTTGTTGCCTGTAATTTATGTCTTGTAACATTAAGCTGCGAGTTTCTGCGTTTTCTCTTCCATATTCCTCATCCGTTCTGTATATTCTTCTTATTTCGGATGAAAATTTGGCGAAACATAAAGCAGTTTAGAAGACTACGCAGTGATTTTCCGTCTGACTGATGTGGGAATCAGCTCCGTGTGATCCTCATACGAAACCGTAAGTCTTGTTCTCTCATCCTTTAAAGAAAAGTGTTGTCTTTTCCGTGATATGTAGTAACGTAGACTGGTCTCATACGAAATCATGTTTTTGTTGATTTGATTTGCCTTCAGAGTTGTTGATTGAGAAAGATGATTGCTTAGTTCTACTTAAGCTGAGAATGATTTTGTTTCCTATATATGGATATACAAACATCAAGTATCTTGTTATGTTAAGCTAGAAAGCGTATAAAAGTTATGTGCTATATTTATTTCTTTTCATAAACATATTTGTGCTTTGAAACATCGGATGATTGAGTCATCAAGTTTCTAGTTTTTATCTTGCTTATTTTGTTGATTGAGCCAAACTAATGCTTCTGTATGTTTCATTCTGTGGTGAGGTCTTCCATACAATACCACTCTGACCATCCCAGGAAGCGAGAAGGAAGAAGATGATGTCCAAAGCAGTTGCAGGTTTATGCGCTTACGTAACGGACCCGGTAATATGGTGTTATTTCCTTCATTCTCCTTGGTAAGTCAAGCTTCTCCTGACGTAAGGTGTCTAAACCCAAGTTCGGAACGTTTAACGTGTTGATTGCAGAATTTATCAATTGGGAACGCTTCTGATTTTCGTTGTATTGTGTGTGATGCTTCTTGATGATAAAACATTATTGGTATGTATGGTTTCTTTTTACATTCAGGTACATTATTGTAATTGTCCGCTGATCTGCCGACGAAGCATCTCTGCGACCACCCAGTCCACCACGCTAGCAAACTCGCCTAAAAACATCTCCGATTCTCTCTCTTATATCCTTCTTTACAGTGGAGAAGCTTTGCATGTGCTTTTCTCTCAGGCGTGGCATGTGTACTCTATTTATATCTTTAGTTTATCGGTGTTTTAATTTTTGGATTACGTATGAATGTAATTCAATATGTTCTTATTTGCTGATTATGTTTGGTTTTTGTTTTTGTGCAGGTCTGTTGGTGTCTCAGTAAAACAATGACTTGTGTTTTATTCTCTGTTTCTTAGAAAAAATTAGTTTTTGCTTGTAGAGTTTTGGACAAATATTTTGTTGGATAATTTTTCTCTGTCGGTGAATTTCCCAATTCAAAACCTAATTGAAGAAGAAAGGCAACTTTTTGTCACCCAGACAATCCTTATCTTCGATTCTTTCCTTAGCTTTGTTTCTTCCCTATAGTACTCTTTCAATTCCTCTCTGAAATCAGTGAGAAGAGCTTTTGATTGCCGATGAACAGACAGTAAGCATAATGAAGCTTTCACAGAATTGTACATGTGTTAAGTTTAACATGCCCAAATAATCAGATTGATTTCCACCATCTTGATATATTCCGCAAAAAGTGAGGATTCAAGTTTATGAGGTTAGCGAGCACCTTCAGTTTTTGATATCATCGTTTTTTTTTTTTTTTCATATTGTTTGGGTAGATATAGTCTTTGAACGGAAATACCCAAAGGTTTACTTCATGTTTCTTTCTTTCTTTCTCTTGACATTCCTCACTTCTCCTCGTTGCTTTCCTGAATTTGACCCGTCGATTCAGCTCATAGGAAGTTTATGGAATTCGATTGGTTTAATGATCTGATAATTTCATTATGTATATAAATCTGATTCAGAAGTGACAAATAGATGAGCATACCTATTGATTTTCTTCTTAAAATTCGATGGTGACGAATTTATAGGTTTTGATGATTGTTTTCTCTCTATTGTTTTTCTAATGGCATTTACTCTTTTTAATGGGTGGAGTTAAAATCAAATATTTACATCTAGCGGCAGGAGTGAACTCGTCACGGCACCAGCTGCAAACAAAAAAAACTGAAATGTTTAATATAGTATTTTGTTAGAATGTCCATTATTAACGATCAATTTCCGTTGTTTTGTTTTTGTAGGTCATTGTCATCATAGTTATGTTTTAGGACACCACATCGCTTTGCTTTGTTTCCATGATGCGATTTGATTCCGTCCAGAGTTCATGGTTCTCCCAGCGATATTTCTGTCATCGTCGCCATCTGAAGCAAAACCTAATGAGACATTAACACGAGCTGCTAACCAACATCTCTATCTTCATAAAGCTTCTTCGTTAATAGTGAGAAATATATGCAATTTCTCAACCAGGTATGCATCTCCAGCAATTATTCTACTTCTTCTTTCTGCTTCTCCCGAAGCAAATCATTCTCACTTCAATCTTCTCTAGGAGCTCGAGACCTGAAGCCTGAATATCACCAATCTCAAAAGAACTTGATTAGTTTTCTGCAATTTAATTTTCACGATGCAGTTTTCTTCTCAGGTCTGAAGAATCTATAACTCTCTTCTCGATATTTTTAATCCATCACATTTCACTATGGTTTCAGAATCCTCACAGTTAACCTTTTTTCTGTTTTCAGATACCTGTGAAATCATAAATTTTGATGTTGTGATTTCGTATGCAGCTTCTCCTACAAACAGCAAACCCATATTCTTTAGCTCCTTTATGATCACAGGTAAAGTATTTTCTTATACGTAAAGGTCATCAACAAATGGAGATGTCATCAAAAGTACGAAACAAATAAATGACAACGTTAAAATAATGATCAAACCAAAAATAAGAAATTCACTTTTCTTTAACCAAAAAATAATAATAATAATAGTAAGATACTCAATTTGTCACCAAGTGTTAAAATTGTGGAAATCGTCTTACCTGACCAATATGATCTGTATAATAATTTATTCCCTGAAATTATTTTGTAAAACCATCAAATGAATTGACATTGTAAAACCATCAAATGAATTGACATTGTTACAACAATAAAAACGAACAATAAATCAATAATTAAGAAAAAATCATTAAAAAGTTTGTAAGACGCATTTTATTTGCGTACATGTAAAAAATGTAGGAATCGTCGTAGACCTGGCTGCTATGTTTTCTCTGTAATCATTGTTGTCTTGAAATTATTCAAGATCTCTCTATAAGTATCATTTTTTCTGATATAGTGTCAACAAAATCAAAAAGTCAATGATAGTGTTACGTCAATGAAAACAAACAAAAAGAATGATTTTTTCATATTGAAAAAAACATTAGAACAATTTTAACTTTGAATGACTCTTAATTTATATGCAAAAGTAAAAAAAAAAAAAAAACTATTTCTCCTCTTACATGGCCCAATGATCTCTGTAGGAATCTTCTTACATGGCCATCATGATATAAAGATTGATAAAAAGTTGATTCTTCTTGATGAATCAACCATCCGCCTCTTCTGATTCCTTACAGGTAACATGCTCCCTTATCCACTCCCTTGAATTATATTATCGAATATGAATATGGAATGTCAAAAGGTCTTAGAAACCAACCTGTTTCCGTGCTTCTGTCTTTGCTAGTAGACTACCTCGAAAGTGAGATCACCTTGACACCGGTGACTTTTCTGGCTGAACCTTAGTCTCGGTTTTCCTTTCCTATCAGCCGCTTCTGACCATATTGGTTAAGTAAGTTCAAATAAGATGTTGTGTTCAATAAACTAAAAAAAAAAAAATCATAATAACATTTATATGGTCAAAAGATTTACCGTAGAAGTCTTGCTTTCTTCATCTCCTCGTAGATGATTTAGAGCTTTTTTGAAAGAGGCATTTATATTTGATAGTTGTAATTAGCGCTTAACAAAACCTTTGTGTTTGAATGTGATTTTTGAGGTACATAAGATCTAGTATTTATACAGGAAATGAAAGATGGTTTAGGTTGTTAGGGTTTTACGATTTGTACGCACGCAAAATCTTTAATATTAGGTTTATTTAGTAATTCGGTTTTGCAGAATATATTGTATATCATGAATGTAGTCTTTGTTTTTGTACTTATACATGTTTTAAATTTGAAAACATATATTTGTAGGATGCTTTTATGGCTAGTTGTTTAAAAAACTATCCGGATTTATAGCTATTGATAAAGGTAACAAATTTTGATGACTAACCTTTTTTGTGGACTTTCACTTTTAGTTGTGATCTGAGTTTATTCACGGGGATTTTGTTTTGAAATTCCTATATCTGTTAAAGAGCGAATTTAATGCTGAAAAGTAATAACATTTCGTTTTTTTCTTTCCAGATGTTCGACTGGATCTGCGTGTTTTATCAAATATGGGCTTTATTCTTTGAAGGCCGATCATGGGAAGGGAATATTCTGATTCTGCCAAATAAGATCTCAATTGGTTTTGTTTCCAATCCGTTCCACTTTTTCCGGTTCAATTTAAATCACTCATCTTTCCTCAGATCCGCGTCTTTTTAACCTGGATAGCGGGTCGGGTTCATATCATCCGTTTCCAAACAGCATATATTATTTGATCATTTCGGACAAAACATACCCTTAGGAATCTGATGATTCCCTTGAAAAGCTTTGGTTATTTTGTCTTTTAACAGGATCCAACCCGGTTTTTGACGGATTTTTTTCTTATTTTCGGGTTTTTTTCTTGTTTGGTTGCAGAGATAACTTTAAAATTTTCTGGAAATGTTTCTCTTTTAATAGTATTTTCGGGTTTTTTTCTTTCCAGGATGTTCGACTGGATCTGCGTGTTTTATCAAATATGGGCTTTATTCTTTGAAGGCCGATCATGGGAAGGAAATATTCTGATTCTGCCAAATAAGATCTCAATTGGTTTTGTTTCCAATCCGATCCACTTTTTCCGGTTCAATTTAAGTCACTCCTCTTTCCTCAGATCCGCGTCTTTTTAACCCGGATAGCGGGTCGGGTTCATATCATCCGTTTCCAAACAGCATATATTATTTGATCATTTCGGACAAAACATACCCTTAGGAATCTGATGATTCCCTTGAAAAGCTTTGGTTATTTTGTCTTTTAACAGGATCCAACCCGGTTTTTGACGGATTTTTTTCTTATTTTCGGGTTCTCTTTTAATAGTATAGATGACAAAAATCGATTTAGTGGAAGTTTGAATCTAGACAAGGTTCTTCGAGGCGGATATAGTCATACATGAGACCATTAAAAGCTCCAGTGGTGGTGATGGCTTGTGTCAAGAACAGAGTGTTGTCTCCTTGGACAAGCTTCTCACTTGGTACATCCACATTATAAAGCCTGTAGATCCCACGTATTCCATGTCTTGCAATCGCATTGTCGTGTCCGATCACACCTGTTGTGAAAAGTAAACTCTTTTCACTCTCGTCTTCATTCATCCTCACTTGTAATTCCGCTACGTTTGCCATTGCTAGTGCGATCCGGATTTTGTATGTGCTGTTTTCCTGCACCTTCTCGAGCTTGAATTTGATCTGCCATGTCGTCTTTTGATACGTGTCATCTTCTAGTTTCCTGTAATCAAACTAAAAGACGTGAGGTTTCTTTGTAAAATTTCCTCTTCTTGCTATATGTGATACGGGTTTGAATTATATATGTTACCTGGTGACGTGTGCAAAGAACCAATCTTTTTTGTAGTCACTGACGCCAATTGTGAACACCAAGTCCTCTTTAGGATATAGTTCTGTGTATCTTTCCCATAACCCGTATTGCCTAAACCTGAATAAATATATACATCGGTCTTGGTTTCTGTATAACCGATTCAAACACAAAGATTGTAATATTTCTTGGTTATGGATTGATTACCTATCAGGATGACCAACATATAGTTTGTTGATGTACTTAGGATTTGGATCCGGAACAAAGAATTCAGCTGCGGACTGGTCAGGTGTACCTATTTCCCACACCGTTGGCCCATCTCGAAGCGGCTCATAGACGATACTGCTAACGTCAATGTCGCAGCCTGGTTTTGTATGCAGATTTTTGCTAACGTTAAAACAAAATATGCACTTCTTGAAACAGAGTATTATACGATCTTGATTATAATGTAAGTTTGAGAAATATTAACCTGCAGTAATGTTTATCAACTGTTCGTATTGATAGTCCCCAATCCATCCAGTCACATAAGCATTGAGATTATATTCACCTTCTCGGATATTGTTTATGGCGAAGTAACCGTCTGCATCTGCTTCTGTCCAGAATTGATATCCCTATATATATATATACAAAGTAAAATTGATGCAAGCATTTTAGTTCATTGCTTAAATGCATATTGCTACTATTATAGTCCAAGAATGTAATTTTCAGGCTCACCTTAGATTCTAATTGCCAAGATCCAACTTCTCCTGGTGGAGCCAAGCCTACGAAAGCACCGTTTGCCGGTAAAAGCTCATCGCTAAGGGTTCTGTTGGAATTAAAAAAAACATAAGAAAGTGAGAAATTGATGAAAAAATGAAGAAAAAAAGCAGAGCAATGATGGTTTTTTTTTTTTTTTTTTTTTTTTTTTTTTTAANCAGAGCAATGATGTTGTGGTTATGGAATGTGAAAGCTTACTTATCGCGTACTAGTAATCTACCGCTGATGCAACCTCGCTTATCGGACAATGGAAAGTCTTCTGAGGCAGGGAAATCATAAGGCCAGCTTTGGACTTCGATTAACATCTAATTAAACACCAGTTGCTAAAAGGTTAGATTTATATTTTTAAGTATGCATAAAAGTAGAAGGTTGTTGGTTAGTGAATAAACCTGGTTTTTGGCGTCTTGCCATAGTAAAAGAGGATCAGAGGTTTGGTCAGGCAAACAATTGAGGTAAGTGAAAACAGGACCAAACACTTTCTTCCATGACTCCCCTGCTTTTACCTTCATCACCATGTCCTCACCAGCGTAATGAGCACTTAGAAACATCTGTGTTTACACGATCATTGTGTTAAGTAACATATTGGTTCCAACATGTTTTTAAGAGGAAGAAAGAAAAAAGAACATACAGCGAGACTGATTGGACCAACATGAGAAGTAAGGTTCTGTTTGGACAAGCCACCTGATCTAAACTCATTGCTAGGAATGATTTGCCAGACACCCATATTCAAGCTTTGAGAGATCCAACCGTGCACTTTAAGATCTTTGTTCTCGCATGAATACTCGTACTTGTCATCAACCTCTCCTTTAAACTCTTCTTCAACAGGATGAACAAGAAGCACAGCTTCAGGATAAGCCAAAGGTCTTCCTCTTTTACCCTCTCTATCTTCTGGGAGCGGCATTTTCCTCTGCCTGTTATCAGCAACCGCCATGTATCGAAACCTGCCAAAGATTTTCCATTTTAATATCACTATCATCAGTTTCAAGGGAGAGTTATAGTTATGGAGCATTAGTTGGTTACTTGTCTTTACGAAGCTTGTAGACAATCCTTGTCTGAGGCAAGTTAAAAGCCGGCCATTCCCCTAGATGCTCGAATATTGCGTATGAGTAGAATCCAGTTACATTTTTACGAATTACGAACCTGAATCATGAAATCTCAAATCATTCTTTGTATCTCTGTCACACATATATATATATATATGTCAATGTGTATATATTAATATGAGATACCTCTTGTCGACATTAATGGGAGCAATAGTGTCTTGGAGAGAAGAATCCCATTTCCTTGTGAAGGAAATCTCTGCCAGTTCCTCATTTTCCACTACTATATCAAAACTTGTGCCTTTGATCCTGCCTCAACCAAATTTATAACTAATTATATAAAGTACTGTATTAAGACTCTATTATATGCTCGGCCGATGCATGCGTACCGCTCCGTTTTTCCTGTGGTTCCAGGCGACCCATACTCGCTCCAAACGAGGTCCCAGTACCTGAGCTTGGTCACAACATACGATATATATGTTGTATTAGTACTAGATTGATCCATGTGTGTATAATGTATCTGTCTACAAACTATATAGCGTACCCTCGGTTATAGTCTTCATTGTGACTTTCTAGTAGATTGTCGACGCCTTGGTAAGAGACTCCGGTAACAAAACCATCTGGTTTGGATATAGTCACTTGGACTATACCATTGTCCATCACCACCTGCATTTGCCATATTTATGTATATATGTGTGTGAGTAAATACATGAAGTTATGTAGGAGAGACAGGGAAAACTAACGCATACATGGCTTTCCTGGACACGCAACTGAACAGAAACTTGATCCGACATCACTTTCTCTCGCTCTCTTTCTTTCTTATGTTTCTTACAAAGTATGAGGTCGAAGCATTTGTAGAGAAACAATCGAGGACATATATAATGGTAGAGTGTGTGGATAAGATTGGATAATGATCTTCAAGTTACCTGAAATAATATTCGATTCTTCTTCAAGATTAGACAAGTGGTATCTTAAAGCTTCGAGCTACTTTTTATTTACTCTTTTGGCTAGATACTGTATATCTAACATTCCATGTGTTGGTGTGTTTTCACGCAAGCAGTTGCATTCTGATGTATATACGTGTCTCCGTCGAGATCACGTATCCTCAATATCGCGATTATGCTAACAATGGTCCCACTGACTGTCACATAAGAGAATTTAATATCATTGTTTACGGTAATTAACTAGCAATCTAGCATCACTTATACATCTTTAGTTTAATGCTAATGTGATCCAACTATGAGATGTAATTCTATTCACATTCACGGAAGATTAGACAATACCTTTGGCTAAGTAGAATACATAAGTCTTTTCATTTGCAGTCAGAAAGACAGAATCTACCGAATTATGTTATTACAAAAGCATCACCCACCTTATTGATGGATATCGTTAGCAATGGAATTTATATAAATGTACAAGTAATCTCTTAATGCTTTGACGTTACGTCACGTAAACACACAACCCAGTTTTTTTGGTGTTCACTGTTGCAGCATAACAAATGGGTGAATGAGAGAATCAGTGACAACAAGTCCATAAGATACACCTTTCGTTCACTTTGCTCCTTCATCAATAAAGACACTTTGTTTATCTTGAGACGTTTAGTTTCCCAACCTGTTTCTGACTTCTTTAGTTCTTGTGAAGAACCTTGCAAGAAAATCACTGCTATTTGCTGCTGCATCCATCATTTACATCGTTTTGAACAAAACGGCATATGATTTACTCAACCTGAGAAAAAAAAAAAAGCCACAACTATACTTGGAAGCATCATCACAGGTGTTGCATTAGCCAGATCATTTGCCATCATACTACTTAAAAAATTAACAATACAACAAGTTCAAAAGATGGAAATAGTAACCTTGTTAGGAATTCAAGTACCATTATGTTGGATGTTTCCTTTCCCTTAAGTCGCCATTTCTCTTCACTTTCATGAGAGTCACCTCGCAAATCTAGACCATCGATGAGAAGGGAATAACCGCAACACCTCCCCAATCCTCATTTTTTATTTATCAGGAAAACTACTACTATAGCTATGAAAAGTCCAAAGTAAATATAATTTTACATGGTTTGAAGAATCAGGTTGAACCAAGTCTACTACATACAAAAGTTATGCATGCAGCATCTGGAAAAGCCATGAAATCACTTTATGTACTAAGTTTTATACCTAAGGATATGATTTGGATGGAAGAAACGGAACAGCCTAACTGAGAAGTAAGCACGGCATCAATGGCTGTGACCTATAGAGTATATACATTTATTAAACGGATGACTAAATTCTTAACATTTTAGTAGCTGGGGTATCCTATGCAGCACGAGGATATCTAGAGGTACACAAGAACTAACCCTGCTGCGCCAAGAGAATACAGATCACATAACAAAATATAACGTATTTCAGGCCTATAGTAGATTTAGAGATTGATGGATTGTTGGTGCAAGCGAAACTTCCCTTCTCACAAATGGTCTAGACATGAGAGACAACTCGAGAAAACAGCAGCATCTCAGCCGGACAGTCAGAATTGTATCTCGATTAACTGTAGCATATGCCACTGCAATAACAAAGACAATGAATTTTCAGATTTAAAGCCATCAAAAAAACAAGAAACAGCATACAATTACAGAGATATGTGAATGTAATAAATTGCACTACTAGTTTATGTCAACAGTTCCGTTTTTAATTTTAGCGTTTTAAGAAAACAAGTCCTAATAGCTTATATTCAATCAATAGAATTTCTAATTTCTAGTCAGTAAAACAAGTTCTCTCTTCATTTTCTCTTTTGTGGAGACATTGTGCCCCAGCCTTCTTAATGTATAGGAGTTTCTATTATATACTAACAAATGTGTTCTCAAAGAAGCCACACTGCATTTTTATACCTTTAATTAGAGGCTGTGAAAAACATATGAAACTATCCAATATTGGCATATTGCTATCTAAGAGAGTCTGTATCACTCCCAAGATATGTTTTCAACTCTCACCTTTTTGCTAATTATGGGGTTGATTTGGCCTATTATTATCGTATCATATAGTTGAAGTATTATTTTTCGATAAAAACATAAGAAGTGCAAAGAAAATGATATCAAAACTCAATAGAGAGTCAATTCGCTTTCTTTAGATAAATATCGTTGGTCTTTCATTTGCTTTTTTATTTTATGCTCATAACTATTAGAGCTGTTCATAAGTAAAAGGAACAAAGATAGCAATCAACAAACTGATGACAACAATCACAATGGACATGAGAAACGAAACCTGAAAACAGGAGACATATCCATTTTATGATTGAGAAAGAGAATCAATCTGCACATGCAAACCAGATTTAAATATTTAATACATGAGTGATAAATTAATTCCATCATTGTTACTGGAACAGTAAAATTGGATCCGCAGCTCAGAAATTCTGATATGTAAACCTCATGCAGCTGATCTATCAAATAATAAACACCATTTAAGCGAAATTAGCTCCGACTTCTCAAACTACTTTTCTCACGGATTTGTCAAAACAATTTAACAAAAGAAAAACGCATGCAAATCTGTAAAACAAAATTGCAAGTAAAAAGGCAACGAGATATGTGGAATCAGACTAACCGACGAATTAGTGTAAGCTGCGGAAGAGACGCGACTGTTCTTTTTGTCAGTGGCGAGATCCCACTGAAAAATCGACGGAATACAGTCGGAACAAATCCGCTTTCCGTAAGGAAAGATGATTGAGAAGAAGAGATAGCTAGGGCAAAAGAGAGAGAGAGAGAGAGAGAGTGAGAGCGGTGGGAGGAGAGAGCATGGATAACACTTGGGAAGACGAGAGGGTTTTATATAATTAATGTAAGGAAGAATGAGCTTAATTTAAAACTTAGCTATATTGCGATTAGTGCGTTAATCAGATTTCATTAGATTATAATTTAGTTTAGACAATTCGATTTCTCGCATAAAGCCGCTGCTGATGCGGCTCATGCTTCCTCTATAATCGCTCGATTTCGTTAGCTACACTATCAATATAAAAGAACACTTTTTCGCTCGATTTCTGTATTAAAAAAAAAATTAAAAAGATCATGAATTTTACTAAAATAAATATAATTCGTTGTTTTTTATTCTTTTATATTTTTGTTCTTTTTCTAACTATCATTATCTTTTTCTCACCCCTTTCGACACTATTGTATATGTAAGTGATTTACATGTTTACACAAAACTTCAACAATTCAACATCCCAAACCAAATATTTCTTCAACTTAATTAGTAGATAAGTAACCAGCAGCATCCCAAACCAAATATTTCAACAAAAATGTTGAGATGCAAATTTTGTGAAGATCCGAGTGGTCAAAATCATTTTATATCTATAATTTAACATGTTATAGATATCGTAAAAAAAAAAGAATAAACCCATTCACACTAATTTTTTCTCTGTGGATGTCCTATTTCCAGTTTGCAAAAAAGAAAAGAAATGAAAAGAAATTAAGGGTATGTCGGCCAAGCCGGCAGCCTGATACTGAATTTTATAGTTAAATAATGTGAACCTTGATCCCATTTTAAAACAAAGAAAAAGAAAAGAAGAGAAAAGAAGTATCGCGAAGGAAGAAGAAAAAGCGAAAACGACACATGTCCAACTACAAGTTGACCATAAGGACCAAGTACAGTTAAAGCTCTAACTAGTTGTCTCCTTGAATGAATACAAAATGGTCACGTTTCTTTTCTAGCTCTTTCTGGATCTGTCAGCCTCCTCATTTTTTAATCTTATTCTCTTTATTTTCTGCGTGTGTATCGTATCATAGTCTATTGTAGCATCGACTTCGGGTCTTCAGATCAGATTTAGATCGACACCGTTCGAGTCTGAGTCTATCGGATATATAAATTCTATCGGGTGTATTGAAATTGGAATTTTGGGGGATGTACTAAATTTGGGGTTTTTCGATGGTTTTGGGTGATTTGATTTAAGATGACAAATCATTTATTATTTAAACATGAGTTTTAAAAATTAGTTTAAAATTCATTGTTATTGAACTTGTGATTTTCAAATCCACTTTAAAACCCAGTGTTATTGAAAATATTATAAGTGGAGATTTTATGTGATTTTAAGTTATTTTTAAAATATTTGGTGAGATTTTTTTGTTAAAAACAAATCACTTAAAATCTCATGGTTTTAAGTGGAATTATAGAATGACTTCATTAAAATCATAACTTCTCTAAAATCACCCTAAATCATCTAAAAATGAAATCATCTGAAATCACTTCAAATCTCAATTTCAATACATTCCCTTTTGAGTGATTTAAAGGGGGATGTATTGAACTTGAGATTTATAGTGATTTGGGGTGATTTCATTTTTAGATGATTTAGGGTGATTTTAGAAAAAAATTTATGATTTTGATGAAATCACTCTAGAATCCCACCTAAAACCATGAGATTTTAGGTGATTTGTTTTTAACAAGAAAACCACCTAAAATCCCACCAAATAACTCTAAAATCACTTAAAATCCACTTCTAAAATTAATTTCAATAACACTGGATTTGAAAGTGTATTTTAAAATTACAAGTTTAATAATACTGGATTTTAAAAGAGATTTTAAAATTTAAGTTTGAATAACAGGGAATTTGTCATTTTAATACAAATCACCTAAAATCACACAAAATACCAAATTGAATACACCCCCAAAATGATTTGTATTAAAATGACAAATATTCACTATGAGAGGTGTATTGAAAATGGAATTTCGAGTGATTTAAGGTGATTTGATTTTTAAGAAATTTTTAGATGATTTGTGTGAATTATAAAATTTTAACTGATTTATTTTTAACAAGTAAATCTCAAATCAAATCTTTATTTTAAATTCCAATTTTAAAATTATTTCCAATAGCAGTGGATTTTAAAATCACAAATTCAATAAACACTATATTTTAAAAGATTTTTAGAATTCAAATTTGAATTACATTGAATTTGTCATTTTAATATAAATCACCTTAAATCACTCCAAATCTCTTTTCGAGTTGTATTTTCGATTTTGGATGGTTTGGATCCATAATTTTAAAACCAAATATTACAGTTTAGACTGAGTATTTCGGATATTTATTATCCAAAAACCTAAAAGTATAACCTAAAACCTAAAAATATATATCTCAAAATCCAAAAATATATACAAAATCTCAAAAAATATTCACGAAAATACCAAAAATATTTAAAAATCTGAAAAGAAAATTAAAAAATCAAAAAAATATAATATATCTGAAAATTCATAGAAATATTCAAAAAAAAAAACATTTATAACATTTAAATAACCCGATCGGATATCAGTTAAGTTCGGATATTTACTCAATACCTACATATATTTAAATATTTAAACCATTGGATAAATTGTCTTATATGATTCGATTTAGTTGTGGGTATTTTGGTTTGATTCGGATACATGTTTCAGAGTTTAAAAAAAGTCTCAGGCCTAATCCAAAAAAGGACTGTGGAATTTAATTTAACGGAATTTATTTGTAAATATTAACGAAATATGACGGAATTATTTAAATATAAATGGTAAAGACTTATCTAACTGAATTTGGTGTAGTTTCATGATCTCACAGTTTAGTTTACCGGCTAAAAAATTAAAGTATGTCCGGCCAGTTAATTAACCTTTTTAGCATGTGTTTACTCTGTTAAACTAATCCTGAGGCTGATATCGACATGAAAGATTCACTCATTGTAAAGGCGTTCATTTTATCGATTCTTAAAAAGTAGCCACAAACTTTAGGAGCTTCTAGAAATAGATTAAAAAAATGCTACTCTATGCTTCACAAAATAATATTTTTAATACACAAGGTGGTTTAGTTAAGGGTTTTTTGCAAAAAAACCCGCGAACTAATTTTTTTTTGCAAATTAAACCTTCAATTATATTACGTGCAAATCAATCCCCTAAACTACAAAGTCACCCGCTATATAGCCCCTGGCTATATTTGTCACAAAATTTAAAA